>JAUZNJ010113040.1:0-12473 GCA_034780135.1 Jordanella pulchra | reverse complement strand
AGCGTCAGCCAATCAGAGAAGCTGATCCAGGAGCTGTCACTACAGAGCGTCAGCCAATCAGAGAAGCTGATCCAGGAGCTGTCACTACAGAGCGTCAGCCAATCAGAGAAGCTGATCCAGGACCTGTCACTACAGAGCGTCAGCCAATCAGAGAAGCTGATCCAGGAGCTGTCACTACAAGCACGCCGTGATCTCTGCTCCTGCTGAGCTGCCAACAAGGAACTGAATAAATATATCAGTGGATTAAACTCCATACGTAAAAAGCCAGGAGAATGTTTTCCTTATTTACAAGAAAAAGTGAGAGTTCTCTGATCATTATTACTCTACTAAAAATGTGAGGTGAACAAAACTCCTGCTTCAGAGCAGATCCTAATTCCACTTCCTACAAAGAGTTACGCAACCTTTCATTCATGGTTTTAGAAATGCCTTTTGTCATCTTTTAGCTGCTAATTTCAGTAGCTTATAAAACAATTTTATTTTTTGCAAACTTTTGATGCAGTTATTATTAAAAACGTAACACTTTTATGTTCTATTTTTAGACATTTTTCATATATAATGTTTTTTTACATATAAGTAGAGCTATAAGAGAAACACAAGGGCACCCTAAGTCTGGCGTTCTATTGGCTGAGACGGTTGCTAGGCAGTAATTCTGTTCCAGTCAGAGAAAACAAACTGGGAGCAGGTTTTTCTCGCAGATCCACGCTGTCATTCTATTGGCTGGAATGGTTGCTTGGCAACGATGATATTAGATCAGAGCCAGCGCATTTCTGACTCCAGCAGAGGAAGTTTGTGTACGATCAGGTGGCGGCGAATAGGAGGGAAAAAAGACAAATATTTAAAAGCATAAAAAATGGAATTTACCTGAACTAACCTTTTCTGATCTTTTCATGTTAAAAGTTTTCTCAACAGAACCACAAATGTAATCGCATCTGTCGCAAGTAAACCTGAATATTGAAAGGAATGAAGTGCAGAGAGTAGTAGAAACTTAACACAGATACAAGTCTGCAAAAAAACTCCACAGAATAAATAACTACAATATAACATAACTTGAACATATTTTAGGGTTGTCTGAGGTTTTATTTTAATGTGCAAGTAAACCAGAAACATTAAATTAGCAATAGTTAAAGAACATTTGCATTTAGTACAGATACCAATCTGAGTTATTATATCAGGATGCAGTGTTTGCGTATCTAAATTTTATAGAGTGTTTTTGAAAACCTGAATCAACGATATTTATTGAATAAGGTTTTAGTTACAGCTAGTTTTAAATGTTGCTGTGATTGTCTATGCTAGAGACGCATCACTAGCAGCTGTTTGTAAAGGTAACGTCTCTGTAGGTGAGTTGGTTGTAATATGGTGCAACTTAAAGGTTCAAAGTCAAGATAAATATAAATTGTTTTACAGACATATTTTTATTTTATATTTATGTTTGAAATAAAGAAACAGAGCCTATTCCATTATCTTATGGAAGTGCATAATATCCATTTACCTCATTTGGAAGATCATCTTTTGACTGGATCAAATTAAGTGCAAATAAAGTTATTTTAAGGAACATATACTTGTTGTTAGATCAGTTTTTGTTGCGTGTAACTGGTTTCTACTTGATGTAACTGAATGTCTCTTTCTTTTTCCCCAGTCGCTCGGCCTCCAGGACCCCTGCTGACAACTGACTTCCTGTTTGCTCTCTGATGTTTTGTACGAACTCACTTTGTTGTGTAGCAGCTCTGTGATTATTGGTTATTAATTAGTGAATATTGGTTTCTGATCCGCCTGTTTTGGTTTGTCAGCAGTTTTCTTCCTGCATTGATCTGTAATAAAGGTTTATCATTCACACCTGTGTCGGTGTTATTTTGGCTCGTTCGAATGAGCTCGGAGAGCTGAAGGATCGGATTAAACCTTGTGACTGTCGAAGCTCCGCCCCCTGAGCTGTTGCATTTCTCAGCCTCTGAAAGGTTTGAACCTTTACAAGACGAAGATGGACTCTTCATCACCCAACCACTCCTCTTCACTGAAGGAGCTTTTTCAGGCAGGTAAGACACCTGAGCATCATCTCCTGCTCACTGCTGTTAAGTTGCCATGGAAACCAGCTGTGATGATTGACAGCTGTTGGTCATCCAGTTTGAACTGATGAAACCAGTATAGAAACTGAAGCTTTAGTTTAATCCAGAGCAGAAAGCAGCAGACCCTCAGTTATTTATCAGATGCATGTGTTTTAGACCACTGCTTTATGTAGACCTGCTAACTCGGTTGCTATGGCGCCGATTCAGTCTACCAATTTTACTCCGTAGACGGACAGAACCCTTGACCTTGGACCTGTTAATCTGCTACATGTTGCTGGTCATCTGACCGATCAGCTCAGTGGTTAGATAAGAAGTTGACCTGAGAACAGAACTAGTTTGTTCTCCATCTGTTCACAGGCTGGTTTATCGACAACATGATATTAATGAAAATGTGAAGAAATCTTGACCGATCACATAGATATTTTAGTTTTTAAAAGCTACAGACTCCCTAATAAAACATGCAACATCCCTTTATTTCCCAACATTCATTGGACAAAGATGACTGCAAAAATTATGTTATATATTAAGCTTTCTATGACTCAAAATAAAACTTTGAATATGTTTTAAGGTAAAATATATGGCTTTGTTAAAGTTGAATAAAGTTGGGCTCGAAAGTTTAGATACAGCTGCCAGTAAAATACATTGAAATTTACAAAAGTAAGAATAAAAATGTATAAATATTATGAATAATTAACACAAGTGAACAAACATGATGGAGCTCTTGAAGGAAAATGTTGAGCAGAACTTTGAGGCCATCAGTTAAAACAGGAGTTTTCGCTGATGTTCAGTCAGATTCTGCATCTGCTGACAGATGTTGGTTCCCTGTTCATAAGCAAGGTGCCTTAATTTGCCTTGGACAGACAAAAATCAAAATTTATAATTTATTCTACTAAACTTAATATTTTTTAAATGTAGTTTTACTTTTTCAGCTCTGCGTTATTTGAATTACTAGAGTATTTTTTTGTTGGGAGGGGAGGTAAACTTACAAGCACAGCTGTATTTGTGCAGATGGTCAAACTTTCTTTACATTTAAAATAAGAGTTCTGTTTCCTAATTTTCCTAATATTCCTACATATTCATGAGACCCGACAACCTGAGGATGTCCCAAAAATGTACTTCTGATCTGATGCTAAATATTTCTGGAAGTGCAGGTAGAAGCTGGATGCTGCTGTGTAATGGACTGTCGCAGCCAGTTTACCAGCGGAATGCATCCCTGCCTTGATAAGCTTGTGATCATGATGATTAAAGGGACAAATTTAATCAGAGACCAAAAATCTCAGAATAGAAAGTGGTCTGGAAGCTTCTGCCAGAAAGCGGCCATGGTCTGAGTTTATGGGTCTAGGGATGAAACATTGAGTTCTCGTACACTTCATGTTAAACTGGACCGAGCGGAACCAGACTAGATGTGACTTTGGACGGTCTGTGTTCTGATGAAACTTCTGTGAAACGGTTTGTACAAAGCCTGGTGTTGGTTCTTATAATTCCAGGGACTGACTTTAGTTCTGCTCTGACTGGAGCATTCTAGGTCTTCTTGAACTAAACTGATTTCCAGGTACTTCAGGGTAATATTATCCAGCCAGTCATTCAAACTGTAGCTGACTGCGATTAAAACCTGTGTCCCTTCTGCAGCTTCAGCATCATTACCCATAATGCTCAGCAACTGACACGTTCTCCTGCACGTTCTGCAGCTGTAGAGCTCATCCACTGGAGGGAACCCAAGAAGTCCACGGCAGTGTTCGTTTTGTCCCTGGTTGTCCTTGTTGCCGTGGCAACACTGTCAGTCATCAGTGTGGTTTCCTACTTGTTGCTGGCTTGCCTCTGCGTCACAATCACCTTCAGGTTTGTGGGGTTTAACTAAAGTAAGGGGACAAGAACAGGAAACTGGTCGTCATTAAGGTCTGATTCCTGCTGACAGGGTTTACAAATCTGTGATCCAGGCCGTCCAGAAGTCCAACGAGGGTCATCCGTTTAGGTAAGTGAAGGAATTGCTGCTATTTCTAGAAACACACCCTTTAACTTCAACCTTTGCTCTGCGTCAGGTCTCAGCTGGATCGGGACATCTCGGTGTCCTCAGAGTTGGCCCAGCAGCTGGCCGAGCAGTGCAGAACACACTTGAACTGGTTTAGCATCCAGACCAGGAGACTGTTGCTCGTGGAAGACCTGGTGGACTCGCTAAAGGTTGGCCGGATCTCGTTGATTGTTGGTCCTTTAGTGCCATCCCTGAGCTTCAGCTGGACTCTGCTTCTGTTGCAGCTGGCTGCAGTCATGTGGCTAATGACGTACATTGGCGCAGTGTTTAATGGTGTCACCATACTAATTCTTGGTGAGATGTTTTGGTTCTGTTCACTGTCTTTTTGGGGACCATGAAGGTAACGTGGTTGTGTGTCACTGTCTGTGTGGTCAAAGTGGGACTGGAAATGATCTGATCCAGTTTTCTCATTAACATTGACAGCTTGATTGATAAATCCACTTATAAAAATAGTTAAAGTAACCTTCAACCTTGCCTGGCCTCCAGGGTTCTTCTCCAATCATTTTCAGACATCAATCTCTGGCTTCACCCGTCCTCTAAATGTAGTTGCTGTAGGTCACTGGTGGTACTGGAGTCCATTCATAGAGTTTATATCAGTTATTCTTCTTTGTGTCTGCAGCTGATGTCATCTTCTTCACCACGCCTCTGATCTACCAAAAGAAGAAGGTACCGCCCACCTGAACCCTCCTTCCTGTCTGCAGCGTATTGCAGGCCTTTATTTTATGCTGTTTAGATTCAGGGATGTTTAACTGATGATGTTAATGCTTTAGTTTATCAATGATTATCCTCGTATCAGGAACCCTGAGCTTTAGTCGGGATCAGGATGTAAGTGGTCCACTGGTCGATCCTTTACTGAGGCCCTTATCTGACCTTAATATGTGTCCTGATTGGTCAGATCAGATCTGCCAGCTCTACATGCAAATAAAGCCATCATTTAGTTCCAACTATTGTGGGATCCCACCTCTCTGTCTCCTCTGGCCTTTGCTGGAGGGGAGAGACTGGCTGATGTTGATCCTCAACCTCAGAAGAAGCCGTGTAGTTTTTGACAGGCTGTGAAACCCAGACTAAACTGTTACTGTTTCCTGCTGTCTTCACTGTAACTTGCCCACAGGTGGCGCCGCAGTTTGCACAGAAAAAAACGAGGTATTCTTTGGCGACTGAGTGGAACCACGGTTCACACTGTGAAGCTTCTTTTGTTTGTGGTTTGAAAACATGTTGGCGAACCAGTTTTCTTTTATACCACTGTATAAAATACCTAAAAAGAAAATTCCCTCACTGGAGATCCATCAGGTCCTGCTTCTGAGATTTAAAGTAGGTGAACCTTTATCTGAACAGAAATCCTGCCTTGTTCTGTTTGTCCTTAGATACTTGACTCACTCGGGTCAGCTATCGCTCCTTAAGAGTAACTCAGGATGGACTACAGTCAGATTCAGAACCGATCTGAAGATGTTCTGGGGAAAACTTTCCTCAGCGCAACTTTATTATGTTCAAACCTCTACTGCTGTTCAAACACGGTCACATCATCCAGGAAGAGAGTCAGCATCATGTGTAGAGTAGAGCTGAGTACGAGAAGCAAACCATTACCCAGCCAGAAGAAGACCTGTTTTCTTTTCTCACTCAAGTATCTCTGTTTTCTCAGAGTCAGATCGATCGACAGCTGGAGCTGCTCCGATCCAACGTAGAGAAGATTCTACAGAGGTGAGTCCAGTTTTCGTTGTTACCGTTTCCACGCTGAGGCCATAGCTGATGGTGTCCCCTGATTCAGGCTGCAGGACAGGCTACCTGGAGCTGTAAGAAGGACCAAAGCTGAGTGACACCTGAGAATCCTCGACCGTCATATGAATAGTCCAGTTCTCAGTTCATCCAAAAGAAATAAAGAGTTCTGGTTTTAAAAAAAATGACCTGATGTTTTCATTATGATGCAGAAACAAGAAAACAATTCTGGACAACAGATTCTTCAGTTAAACTGTCGGGATTTTGTTCAGTTCACTCTTAATATCAAAGAGAGCTTGTTGACAACCAGCTAATCACAACAAGAAGTTTTTCTACTTCATGGAGGATTTTGACAAACCTCTACAGAAAATAACTGTTATAAAAATTTAAATCTATAGACTTTAAGTAAATATGGAGATAAATGATGGAAATCATACAACTCTGCCAATTATTCCAAACAGTGACAGCCTGCCAACAAACAGAAACCCAATGGAAAATTGAATCAACAAATTGAACACCAGAAAATATGGTAAAATGAAGTCATAAACATAATGGACTGGAGTAGCTGCATGGTCAAGGTGCTCCTGCTAGAACCAGAGCAAAACACATACAAAATGTCCGTCTGTAAGGTCAGAGACCGCAGGGGGCAGCATATCCACCGTCTCCCAGTGTTGAATGAAGGTTGTTGTTCTTCCCACGTGGAATAGAAGGGGGGGGGGTGTCATGGGACTCTGTTTGCTTCTCCTGAACCATGTGAGTCATGAGAAGGAAGAAGAAGCTGGAAAACAGATAAGAAAACATGGAGGAATTATCTCGCTGTATGAGTGAGGCCGGCTGCTGGCTGAAAAGCTGCTGCTGTGGTGAGGAAGAGGAGGACGAGGAAGAGGAGGACGAGGACAAGGAGGTGAAGCAGTGGAGGGGAAAGGATGGTGGACCAGAGGAGGAGGAGGAAGAGGGTGACAGTCCAAGGAGCTGCAGGAGCTGGACTTCCATCCCATCTTCTGGGGTACCGGTTTCACTGTTCTGATCCTTCAGATTAAATTATGGAAAATAAGTTTTAACTTCCACTCAGACGGTTCTTAAATGTTGTTTTTTGCATTTCAATTGGCTCTTTAATTCTTCTTTATTTTTAACTTCAAGAATCACTTCAGTCGTTTTTTACTTTGTCCACAGAGCAGAACCAGTGGTACTAAGACAGTCAAATGGTTTTAAAGGTGGACCCAAAAACATCTGGGATGTTTGCAAAGATTCCTCAGCCTATAGTAGCTCTTACAGACACGGTTTAAGAAACAATCTTAGAATTGGATACATTTTTTTCTTGAATTTGACCTTGAAGATAAAAGCTTTACAAAGCTTCTCAGTTCTTCAGAGCACCGGAAGTAAACAAACTGAAGAAGCGAGGAGGACCTTTAGAGAGTGTCTGAAGATGGAGGGAACAGAGAGAGCTGACTGGCTCATCCTCCACTTAATTATGGAGTGTTTTTTATTCCATTGCAAACAAAGAAGACTCTCTTTAGTTCTTAAAGAAAAAACACAGAAATGAAACTTTGAAACATTTTATTAATTACAAAAAGGTTTTGCGATGACCTTTGCTGTTTTTTATATTCATTTTTTTCATCAATTTTATTATTGAAAACGTACAATTTATTTTGACCATAGGTGAGGGTACCGACCGGTAAATCCAGAGCTTTGCCTGTTTGCTCAGCTCTCTCTTCACTACGTCAGACCGGTGCAGCGTCTGCATTACCTCCAGATTCCACATCCTCCGTCTCCGCTCCGCCTGCGCTAAGCCTGCAGCCTCCGCGGTTCCTCCCGTCCGTCTGCGCTCCGAGTTCCCTGCAGCTCCAAGAGAGCATGCGCGAGATTATTATTTGTTAACTCATAGAAGCACAATAGGAGATAATGAATGATACATTTAATAGGCTTTTGATCTAATTCAAACTCACCACTGGCCTCCAGCACAGGGACAGTTTATGTCCAAAGCTTTTCTTTTGTTGTGGCTCTTGTGTAATAAATATATCCAGGTTCCTACAAACTTTGTTCTCTACCTGCACATTCAGCTTCTGTTCATCCAGACCTGTGAGAAGAAGTTGTTCTTTAAGTTTTCAGATGTGCTCTTGTAAATGGGTTGGAAGAAAGTTAAGTCTTCCAGCATAAAATAAATATTTTGATCAATATCATGTATCTGCATCCTTGTATGCTGAAGTACCAGTAGTTTGCATCCAATTATTAAATAAAACAATCTTCATTTTTGGAATACATGAAAATTATGCTTCAATTTGTGGACGGAGGCGTGCGGAGGAGTAGCGGTGGATGTGGAACAGTTCTCATTGATTAACATGACTGCGTAAAGTGCTCCGCACGACGTACGTCGGCGGGGCGGAGTTTGTGGAGTCTGGGGGTTATAGCTGCAGCCGCTCCGATCCGTCCATCGATCTCCCTTAAAATTGTATTTTTTTCAAATCTCTCTTTTTCAGATTGAGTTTTGGAAATTGTGTTTTCCAGATCACTTTCTCTTCACTTCTGGGGGCGGGGTTTCCTCTGGAATGACAAGTGAAGAAGCATTTCTATTGGTCTGCTGAATGTTAGCAACAACTTTGACCCAGTCCTGTGGCCCTTAGGTAATTCAATGGTGATTACTGAGGGTTCCTGAGGGAGGGTTCCCAAGCCTCCAGAGCCCCCAATGCAACCTCAATCCACACTTGAGCTGAGCGTGCATCAGATAAATTGCCCTCAATTTATTGCTGCATGTTACGTTTTAAGTAGAAAGCGGAGATGTTGTGAAGATCTAGCTACTGGTCGATTCTGATAAACATAAAATTCCCTCCAATTCCTCCACAAATCAGAATCAGATAGTTTTTGTTCTCTAAATTGATATTCGATCAATAATTCTTCTCCACAAGCTCCTTCTTTATTGATCATTCAGGGGATAATTTGTTACATAAAGTGAATTTTCATCATATTTTATATTAAAGATTTAATAGAAGTTAATGGTATTTCTTTTGTAGAATATTTAACCAATCTTATAAACATAACCTTCAGTTCAGTTTATTTCTATAGCTCTAAGTCACAACACATGTCATCTCAAGGCTCTTCACAGAGTCATTTCAATTAATTCTCACAGTCAGATTGGTAAAAGTTTTCTATCTAAGGAAAACCAGCTGATTGCATCAACACATCGACTCTTCAGCAATCCCTCACACCAAGCATGCATGCAGTGACAGTGGAGAGGAAAAACTCCCTTTTAACAGGAAGAAACCTCCAGCAGAACCAGGCTTAGTGTGAGCGGCCATCTGCTGAGGAAGACTGGGGTTCAAGGAGACAGAAGCAGAGACAGAAAGAGGCAGAGATAGAAAAGCTAACTGCTAGCTAGCTCCACAGGCGCCTCGTCCAGGAATCACACAGCCAAACATACGAGCTCCAAGCAGCTCCCATGTCAGTGGATGAAAGAGAACATATCTAGTTAGTTACAGTAAGAGAAACAGGACTAAACACTGAAAAACAGGCCAAGCTCCAACATCTATAAACAACCTTAAATGTCCTGAATCACAATATAATAAGATATTTAAAGCCATGCCTCAACCCTTAAATGCAATTAATCAAATAATAATGTTTGAAAAACAAAGTATATAAAAACATTTAAAAAAACAAATAAAAATGAAATGTGAAAAAACAGCAAAGTTATTTTTTAAAATATTTCTTGATTAAGAACTTTCATGCTTGAAGTTTTATCTTTGGTTTGTATTTCTTTTACATTTCAATTTACAAAACATGTTTGCAAGGAATTCCCAAAAAAGTTCAGGTGATAAATGGCTTCAGTAGAAAGACAGAGTGAAGATTCACCTCTGATGATGTAATTTACTGAGGGTGAATGAATAACAGGGAGAAAATGATCAGTAATCATGAATATCAAAACTGGAAAATGTACGTATGCTATAGTAAACTGTAAAATGATCTCAATAATTAACATTTTACAGAAACTGGAAAATAGCAAATGAACATAAATCACTAAATATGCAGACTTCTTTCCTTTGAGTGTTTGTGGTCTCATTCTGTTTTGTTTTTTTTTTTGCTGTACCTGCACAGCTTTAAAGTGACCAATTTTCATCCAGTTCTATAAATTCATCCTCTGTCTGCTTTTTTAGGTGGATTCCAACCCGTCTGGGTCTCAGCCCCACTGGTTCCACACCTTACAGGTCCGACGGCTTAAGGTCCCCAGAGGACGGAGCAACAGTGACCCGCTGAGAGCAGGGACGGTGCACGAACTCTTCACCTGGGTCAGGCCATGATGTCATGGAGAGTGTGATGTCATTGCCATTTTATGTCCTTCAGGGCCTGATGTTTTATATCTGTGCTGTGTTCAGAAAGCGGGCCTGGAGTTCGGAGCGGCCCACTCATACCTGAGTCTGGAGAAACTTGGAGAAGGAGCTTTCGCCTCTGTCTACAAAGGCATCAGCAGGTCTGATAATCGTCAGGTTTCTGATGACATCACAGACAAGTTATTAGAACTCATATTCATCCCCCTTAACGTCCATTTTATAGTTTTGTCTTTGTTGACCTTCTGTAAGCTTTATTACAAATTTTGCACATTTATATTCAAATACAAACATATTTAAACTTTGATTTTAGAAAAGGTGCGACTTGTGGGTTTTTGTTTCAGAAATCTCAGCATCTAATTTTTCCTGGAGAATTTGATTTGTTTTAACCAATCTAAAAAAATACTCACTGTTTCAGGAAATTTTATGTTTATTCGTTTTTTTAGGGATGTAAATTGGGCAAATAGAGCAAAGGTAATCACAAGGTGGATACACAAATAGACCAAAGAGGAATTGTACTGGAATTTAACTATCTTAAATTTTCTGTCAATTTGCAGTGCTTTATCTAATCAGAGACTGGATGTGTTAATGATAAAGGGCAGAGGAGCACAGACATACCTGAAAAAGAGGCAGATTTTCTTTGGTAGAAATGAGATTGCTCCTCCTGCAAGATCACTGCCCCCATTTAACTCTTCATCAAAATTCATAAACAGGGATCTAAAATGGCCTTTAAAGAGCCTTAAATCCATAGCTACAATTAAATGAACTACACATTTTTCTCCCATAATGACTATGCAGTCTTCTTGGAGCCAAATATGTTTAATATGAATAACACATCAAATATCACAACAAATACAAATATCTTAGTATTAATTCTTTATTGGGTGTGCTTGTGTGTTTGTGTGTGCGTCCAGGACTTAATTATTTTTTCCTACTTCCCTTTGTCACCAAAGGATCTGTTGTAGCTATAGGTAGCAGACTTTGCAGCAACATCTTACTTTTCACAAGCTGTGTTGTTTTGGTACCAGATGAATATTCCCAGCTATAGCTGAGTCTGGAAACATATCTGCAACAGTTTTGCTGAAATCGTCACAAAAGGCAAAGGTTGTGTTGTATTTAGCGACTAATATTGGCATCCGCACTTCTGCCTTTGTCACTCTGTTAGCCCTCGACACGTCCCTCACCAAGAAAGAGCCGATTCTTGGTGTTCCTTTCTGTGCCTCCACAAGCGGTTTATGTTTAGTACAGTTAGCATGTCTGCTAACGTCATTTTTTCCTCCATGTTCAACACTAAAGTCACTAAACACAAAAGTTTATGGTAATGACTCACATGACTCGCGATCACTAATTTAAAAGTGTCCGATTTTTTGTACCCCACACTGCCAGAGCAAACTGGACCTTACTGCCTTATAAAAAGACGGAAAAGAAGACCGGAAGTAGCTTGAGGGTGATGGGGTGGCATATTAGTATTCATTAGAAGACTATTTTTTACATGTAGTTTGCGACAATGAGTGTGATGGGCACTAGAGCCGTGGCTGAAATATGGATATATCTCCAACAAAACAGGCTTAGGACTGAACTTTAGCTCAGTTTTTTCTGAAGACGTTTCAACATCTATCCAGGAGTTTTTGTCAATTCTGTCAGCTCGCGCTGGTGTACAAATGTATTCCCATTTGTATTTTTTATCTAATGGAAATACAACCGTTACAAATATTTTGCAATTTTGAAATGAGCAGAATGTCTACATAGTTTTGTGCAGTTTTGTAATGGAAATGCAGCTAAAGTATGATCTACTGTAAGATCCATATATCCACAAATGTTCTTTATTCGATAAAAATTGATATGGGAATTAGTTGTTCTTCAAGCCAATACCAAAAAAGACAACTTGTACATTTTTGAAAAGCTCAACCAGCTCTCTGGTGATGAGACCCATGTGGGGTCTGGATACAGGGAGCCTTCTCTGAAGTTCAGGCAGGCTGGTTCAAAGACGTCCTATAGAAACAGGAGCAAACTGGCCTGGAGGTTCAGGGGACTTATGTACAAATAAGTGTGCAGTTTTCATAATCATACATGTTGACTACAAACTGATGTTTTTTCTGTTTGGATGAAAACAAGATAACATATTTTGCTCCTCTGGGCACAGAATTGGCTAAATGTTTGTGACAGAAGAGAGACAGCCATATTATCAGTGACTTAACTTCTGATAACTTCCTTAGCTGTTCAGCTGTATCGGCACTATTATTTTTATTGAGTGACTATCAAAACCAAAGTAGCCACTGAAGACAATAGGGCTCTGTCCGACACGCTTAATCCAAGGAGGAAAGTGAGTCCATTGTTGCTTGAATGAAGTTTATT
>JAUZNJ010113029.1:0-19901 GCA_034780135.1 Jordanella pulchra | reverse complement strand
TGGATGGATGGATGGATGGATGGATGGATGGATGGATGGATGGATGGATGGATGGATGGATGGATGGAGGGATGGATTCTTTACTGTCTAAAGTGGAGCAATTCTGGTGTACCAGCTTGTGAAATACAGATAAAGTGAAGGTGACCACACTTTTGCTCAGTTTGTCTGAAAATGCTTGGACACCTATTTGGGTAGCTGTCAATTTCAGTGACTGCTTTGTGGTAACCAGTGATATTACTTAAACATCCTTCATCTTATTTATTTTTCTTTTTTATTGTTGAAGTAATGTTTTGTTTTTTAAATGCATAATCTTCAATTTAAGGTGCTTTTCCCTCTCTGCTTTTCAGCTGTTTCCACAGTGATGCATTAGTAATATGTATTGCCGTGGAAACAGCTAAATTGGGATCTTTAAATTAGCCATAGTCTTTGTGAGTACAGGTGTATCAGTTTGACCTTTACAGTATGTCTCTGTTTTACCTTGTGATAGACTGGTGACCTGTCCGGGCTGTACCTCATCTGTCACCTAATGACTGATGGAAATAAGCACATCCCCCTCCCACCCGACCCCAGACACACATACACACATAGAAACACACACGATTCTGCAAGGGTATGGACTGCTATGGACAATGAATTATGATGCATTTTACATATGAAATTATTTAGCAATAAGCTAGCTTTATTTCCTTGTATAATCTAAATTAAGATTCCGGTGTCCTAGTGTATCTATTTCATTGTTTTATATAAGTTAAAATGCTTTTCAAAAGAAGATAATTAAAGAAAACCAGTTGAGCCAGGCTATATAAAAGAAGGTCATATGACATAACTACAAACTGTAAATTGCCTGTATAAAATCAGGAATTTGTTCTTTAGTGATAAATCTCTCTGGTACTTTTGAACTATCAAGACTGTCCCCCAATGGGGTGTGCAAAAGTACTCAGAAATGTAAGATTTTGCTGGGATATTGAAATATCAGTAACAGAAACAGTTTCAATTTGAATTTATAAACAAAAACATGCATCATTTGGATGCTGCATTTGTAGGCTGATTAAGTCAACACTGCAATGAAGGCTGCCCCTTTTCGGGACTTCTTCAATGGCTTCTTCAAATGGGGCTGACAAACATGCCTTTTTTTTTACCCCGATTTGAAAGATTGATGTAACTGACCGCCATTCCCGATTAATTCACTGCTTATTGACGTGTATTGGTCAAATGAGGACAGCTATGAAGGACAACAGTGCCAAACATCTATAGTGTGAGCAGAATTATTAGGCAAAGGAGTATTTTGATCACGTCACCCTTTTCATACACGTTATCATCCTACTCAGCTACCAATTAAGTGAATCAGGTGATGTGCATCTCTATAATGAGAAGTGTGGGCCAATGACATCAACACCCTATATAAGGGGTACTTAATTATTAGGCAACTTCCTTTCCTTTGGCAAAATGTGTCAGAAGAGAGATTTGACGGACCCTGAAATGTCAAAAATTGTGATATGTCTTGCAGAGTGATGCGTCAGTCTTGAAATTTGCCAAACCTTTGAAGTGTCATCACCGAACAATGAAGTGTTTCATGGCAAATAGCCAACAGGGTCACCAGAAGCGTGTGGAAAATAAGGTCCAAAATAACTGCCCATGAATTGAGAAAAACCAAGCATAAAGCTGCCAAGATGCCATTTACCACCACCTTTGCCATATTTCAGAGCTGCAACATTATTGGAGTATCAAAAAGGTTTGCGATACTTAGGGACATGGCCAAGGAAAGGAAGGCTGAAAAATGACCACCTTTGAACAAGACAGGATAAAACGTCAAGACTGGGGCAAGAAATATTTTAAGACTGATTTTTCTAAGGTTTTATGGATGAAATGAGAATGACTCTTGATGGGTCAGATGGATGGGCCCCAGGCTGGATCAGTTAAGGGCAGAGAGCCCCACTCCGACTCAGCAGGGTATGGATGGGGTATTGGTATGGGCTGGTATCATCAAAGATGAACAGTAGGTCTGGGAATTCAACTCCCAGACCTACTGCCAGTTTCTGGAAGAGACCTTCTTCAAGCAGTGGTACAGGAGGAAGTCGGTATCATTAGAAAAAAAAACATAATTTTTATGCATTTGTTTCAAAATAGGATTATTCTATTTAACTTTAATATCTCACTGGAGGGCATATTTGGTGATTAATGATACATTTAATCTTTAACACATGCCTGTGACCATGGTGTCATGATCTGTAGGTTTGTTTTCCTTTTTTGAGCTTCCTGTTGCCTCTGTGCTCTCCGTGTCGTCCTGTCCTCCCTTGATTACCCCCAGGTGTGTCTCGTTTCCCTGATTATCTCCCTGTGTATTTAAACCCACCTGTGTCTTCTATTCTTCGTCGGGTCCTTGTCAGAGTTTGTCTGTTATTGTCTTGAGTTGTCTGAGCCTGTCTGCCTCTCGTATGTCCAGCGCTACCGGTGTTTCAACCCCTGGGATTCTGTTCAAGCCGTGCTGCCTGGTCTGAGGACTTTCTGTTTGCTGTACATTTTGGATTTTTCTCATTAAAAACCCTCATTTTCACCTCATCCTGGTTCCAGCCTCTGCCTCACCACCTCCACCACTACCGCTTCATGACACATGGTGCAACTGTAGTTAGTCTACCTGGAGTTAGTCAAGGTCTAAACAAACAAAAAGAAATTGGGCAAAAGTTGGGATCTAGACAACAATCTTAAATCTGCCCTCAATGTTATGGAAATTAAGTTAGACTTTATGATCATTTACTTTTCAACAGCTCTTTCAAAACTATCAATACAGAGAATGCTAAGGCATGTTTGACTACTGACATGTTTCTAGTTAATAATGAAAATGAGGAATTCCTCACCTTTATCTAAATAATATTTAGTTATTGTGTGTAGTTTATTTATTGTACATTTTAATAGAAATATGCTTCATTGTAATATCTGTATGGTGGCACGGAGGAAGGGTGACATCATGTGGGAGCTATCTATTACAATCACTTCAAATCTTTGTGGTTAAAAATTTTTTTTCTTTTTTGGCTTTTTTTCCCTTTAATAAAAGGGAGAATTTCCAAATATAAATAAGTGTTCAGGTATTTATGCAATACCATTAGTTATCAAGATATTAACATTATCAATTCACCATAATACATAACACAATAATAAAAAAGTGGAGAGAAAGTCAGATTTTCTGCCTTTGTTGCATATTATTAGGTATGCCCTCATTTGTTGACAGGTGCTTTGCAAGGCAATACCATACACAATACTCAATCAAACGTAACAAATTAAACAAATCCCGCAAACAACAACACACCCTTATCTGCTCTTGTTGCTAAATTTCTTCTTATTTTGCTTCCCTGTTAAATTTAACCTATGTATTTGTGCATGTTTTGCATATAAAACTTTTCACTGCTAATTTGTTTTTTAAATCGATCTATCTTTCATATTTCTCATCCCTGAACTTGTTTACCTCCCTTAAACATGTTCCAACCAGAATGTAATTAATTTGGACGTACAAGGAATAATGTTGAAACAGTCAAAAAGTGTGCATGTGTTTGCCAGACAGCAAATGCAAGGGAATTATGCCATAGTAAATATCTTTTCCATGCAACAGTGCTAAAGATAAAGACTTTCAGCTTCTTCAGTGTGTTTTTGCCCTCAGGGTGAAGCTATTTTTTTTCCACCTATCTGTCTAGATGAAAAAGTGGTTTTGTAAATGTAGAATCACACTTCCTATCAGTTCTCAAAAATTATATGTCACTCCAACTTAACCTGATACTTTCTATAGAGAAGGCTGCCAAGAAGCTTTGGCCTCTGGTAGTGACAGTGTATTAAATGTTTCTCTTGCATTTGGAAGTCCCTATGCTCTGCACTTGCAAGACAACTACTATATAGATGAGAGGTGGTTTCATCTTTCATTGTACTAATGCTTGCAGAAGAAGTTGGGGACTTTTATTTTGATAAGGTTGAAGACATGCTGTTTGTGTAAATGTTGGTATTACTAGAATATCTTTTGAAAGTTTAACAAAGTAGCTTCACCTAAACTACGCGCAAAATCTGACATGAAAGGCGCCAGGTGTTTACAAGATATAAAAACACATGGAAACATGTGTTGACAGTGCAAAAATAGCTTATCTACTATAGGTGAAAATCAAATTTTGCATATGAAATGAGCAGAACAGCAGGCCCAAAATTTTGTTTGCCTTATAAATATGCAGAATGTAAGCTGTTGCCAAAATTAGCAAAATTAGCAATTCATTTCGTGTGATGTTGTAAATGAGTTGATCGTGGTAAACATATCATTAGAGCTTAACTTTGCTCTAAATCTGATAGCTATTGCTATCCAGATTCATTTAAATCACAAGAGGACTGCGGGTAGGGTGGTTGAGTTGACCTTAAAAAGTCAGTCTTTCCAGGTTTTATGATTGATATTTATGTTTTTTATATGAATTTTACCATTCCTTTGTAAATCACCACCATCTTTCTCCTGCATAATAGGAAGCTGTTGGTGTGAGTTATGCACTTGGTCACCTGAATTTTATTGAGACTGCTTATGTTAATTTTTTGGAAAAAGTTTCAAAAGGTTGTGTGTGAATGGGAGCTCAAACTGCAGTCCTCCACCTCTCTTTAGTGATGACCTTTATTTTGTGACAAAGATGGCCTTCTTCACCCCTCCTTCAAACTATTAGTCCTCTATGCACACAATCTGAATATCATAATCAAAAGGTATTTCATTTGCTCTTAAGGTGCAAATAAAATGCTGTATCTTTCCCCAAGCTGCTGGTTGTCCTGCTCAATGCCATGTGTTTATGTAGTTCTTTGTTTTTTTCTAATGTAGGAATTTGAGCAATCCTTGTTGCACTAGACTGCATACACAATGTGCCTCAGCTTTGGTTTTGTTGTTGTGTGCCTTTGGGATGAACCAGCTTTTGTCTGATTGTTGTTGGATTTTAAAATCTAACAACACAGTGAGAAAAGTGAGAAAGCAGCGAGAACAGAGAAAACACAGCAAGAACAGTGAGAAAACAGTGAGAACGATGCGCAGCGTTTAGACTCACACATCCTTACTCAAAACCTGTCTTTTCTTCCCTCATAACTTTGCTCTCGCAAACTGCCTATACTATCTGGACTGTTCTGATGTAAACAGCACAGTTCTAACCAATTTTGCACTTACAATCTTGCACACACTATAATGGTAAATCACCCACAACAGGGATACTAATGCACATACATTCTTTTTTGTTCTTTTTGCATATGAAATTTAAAACTCCTTATATGGATTTGTTCAAGATGAGGTCGTTTGAGCACTTTTAGGGCAGTTGTTAACTATAAGGTCCACTTGATCAACAGTCAGGAACCAGTTTCCTCCTGTCCAATATTTAGCATACACAATAAAAGAGTTCAAAGGTCTATAATGGACTAATTGAAGGTTATGTCACAAAATAAGAGCTTCAAAGTATCTTCAAAAACCTGGCCATATGGCTGTGTAAACCTTGAATAGTGCCAAACTAGTATAGTTAAAAATTAAGTTTTTTTCTTTACTGCTTTAACTACCCTCTTTAAAAGCATAAGCGTCCACTCTTTATACCAGTTTCTATGTCTTGTGACTTTTTTCTATCTCTATGTCGTCCAATATCTTTATGTCTCTTAGCATTGTGTCAGCGATCTGCAGGCACTGTAAGCAAACAGACAAGAAAGAAACATCTTGGGTGAGCATTCTGCACCACTGACCACAGACATTGTCTATGTAGATGTTTCTTTGGATGGCAATGCAAGATGCTTTATCTTTCAAGTGCAGGCATGTGTTCATGTCTACCACTGAAAGGTGCAGGGCAGCAATAAATGTTCAATTACTATTAAAATGTGCCTATGTCTCTTGTGCCATCCACAAAGAGACATAAATTATATGTGGACAAGTAAAACAGCCTAGTTTTTGCCTCAATATTTGTGTTGTGTAACACTGCATTTTACTCAGCTTAGGGTGTATTGATTATTGAAGAAATGATGGTCTGGGGAAATAAAAAACTGGAAAAAATAAAAGAAATTTTAAATATAGTCTTGTTTTTAGCATTGTTTTCTTTGTCCCTTGGTGTAATGGAATAGCTTTGTCACATGGAGAATCAAATCTATTCAGCTATTGCTGCAATCCAAAAATCACTTCACCAGAATAAGATTGAAAAAGTAGAAAACCCCAGGTTTTTCTCCATTTTCATGTTTTCTTCTTATGGCATAGTAATAACTTTCCTTCTATTTTAGCTGTTACATTTTTTATTTCCTTTGCTAGGACAAACACACCACACTTGAAAAAAAGAAATGCTCTTTATCTATTTTAGTATTGTGTTTTCTTAGCTGAAAAACCTTGATGATGGCTTTATTTTCCCTGTGGAATAATAAAAAACACGATTTATAGTGCATGGATAACTATAAGAAACCCAATATTTCCCTGATAAGTAAATCAAGAGTTTTGATTTAAAAAAACTATGGAGACATTTACAGCCTCTGTCATCAGGAAGGTACACTGACAGCATGGCAGCAGAAGTACTGCTTAAGATAACGCTTAGCCAGTACTTTTAAGCATACCAGGAAGCAGGTCCAAATGTAATGCAAAACATGATGTCATGTTTAGTCTCACATCGTCATTCCACCTCTTATTATCTAGGGGGTGTTTTGAAAACCATGTTGAGTGCATTGATAATTGGCGCACCTTTTGGGAAAAACCTCATCTGATTCGGAGAGATAGCATTAATCCAAATTTGGGTGGTAAAGCTCTTCTTTCTAGGAATCTGGTGAAATCTATTAGTCCTCTAATTTTTGCCCCGGCAAAAACTGACCATGACCCCTCTATTAGCCACCCATTACCCAAATCAGACAGTGCCTTGTCCATCACCATAATCAACAAATGAGAACGAAAAAAATCCTAATGAAATAAATTATCATTATAATATAATCAAAATTAAAATCACAGCTATTAAGAAAAAAGTTGAGACACTTAAATGTTGTTTACTTAACATAAGATCTCTTTAAAAAAAATAGTTAATAACTTGATCTATGATAATCAAATTAATTTATTCTGTCTTACAGAAACCTGGCTACGACAAAAGGATTATCTTATTATAAAAGAAGAAACTTACACCTGTTTTAATTTTTTATATGCCTAGAAATTCTGGGCAAGTCAGAGGAGTCACAACCATTTTACAGTCTGAATCACTGATTAGCCCAAAGCCAGAAAATAGTTACAATTTTTAGAACATTTAATCCTTAGTTTTCCCCCTTCCAAATTGTAAAGTAACAAAACCTCTTCTGTTTATAACTTTGTATCGCCCACCAGGTCCCTACTCTTTATTTTTAGATCAGTTTTCAGAATGCATGTCTGATTTAGTGATAAATTTAGACAGGGTCATTGTAGTAGAGAATTTTAATTTTAATGCTGACACTTAAGGTAAAAGCTTAAATGCAGCCTTTAATGCTATCTGAGACTCAATTCACTTTGCTCAGAATGTGTATAGTGCCACACATCTTCATATTTTGGACTTTGTGTGGAAATATGACATAGACTGCAAATAAATACCAGTGTGTCATTACAACATTGTCTTATCTGGTCAATGTTTAGTAACCTTTGAACTTTCACAAAGTTATGCTTACCCAAAGGAAATTTCAATTTTGCAGATTATCAGATAATGCAGAAATAAATTTTAAAAAATATGTTTCCCTTTTTATCTAAACTGTATCCCTGCACCATACTGTAGAGGGCAACCGTTCAATTTATTTCCCTTCACAAATTGAAGATTTTATTGATGGGGTTACTTCTTCTCCACACACTGCTTTAGACAACATAGCCCCTTTGAAAAAGAAGAACTGTAATAATGGAAGTTTGGTTGGTTTAATACAGAGCTGCACACCTTAAAGGATGATGCTAAAAAACTCAAAGAGAAATGGCTCACCACACGACCACAGGAAACCTACCAAATATGGAAAACGGTCTTCTACCGTATAAACTGGCCTTTCGTGAAACAAGAGCAGCATATTTCTCTTCATTAATGGATAAGAATAAGATTTCTATTCGATTTATTTTTAACACAGTTTCCAAACTCACACAAAGCCATAGCTTTGTTGAACTGTTCCCCATAATGGTAATTAGGTTTTTATGGGATTATTTACAAATAAGAGTGATTCTTTTAAAAATTAGGTCATTGGCACCCCTCTAAATGAGATTGATTCACCTCTGGAAGTCGAGGCAGCATTTACTTTGAAAACAGAGGAAAAGAGAAATTGTCGCAAAATTTGTGAATTCACAAACTCCCGAAAATATATCATATTTCAAGCTTCTAATACAGTTTGTTTTTAAATGTTGTTTCTTCAGGTCATCTATTGTCAGGTCTTTCTTGCTTTTTTCACAATTTTTGAAACAACTAAAGAAACACTTAGTTCACCATTTCATTAAGTTTAGTTACATATTTTATCCTTCCATATGCTTCTAAAGTCTTTGTATATTTATAAATCTTTGAGTAGCAACACTTCAAAAATTATTTTGAACAGCTAGTAGTATTAGAATAAGTTCAGCTTGTTAAGTGTTAAGTATTAGTCTCTCTCTCTGCCCTTGCTTTGCTTCTCGTGGTCTGTCTTGCTCGTAGGGTTGTTGGCTTTGGATTGTCAAGCTTCTTAAGTGTATGAGCTATATTTTGACCAACTGACAATTTTGCATTTTCAAACAGTTAAGTCTACTCGCTACATTTCAACAAACCATTTCACACTTAGCTCCTTATTCAATACCATATTTTTCAACATTTCAGTCACTATCCTCAAGCTAGCAGAGTTTTTTTATTAACAAATGAGATCCAACTTTCTCAGTAGTAATTTTTCAGCTCTTTCTGCTAATTTATTAGCTCTCGGCAGATTTTAAATTGTCAACTTTACCTAGATTTCTCTATCTTTCAGGACAGGCATTATGATTTACAGTATCTGCTTTAGCCATGTTTCTGTTGGTGATTTCAGCTGACTGCTATTTCATACCATTTCATACCATTTCAGCTGTTTTTAATTTTTTTTTGTGCCATTTTTTAGCTTACAGTATAGCGTACAGGTATTCACACTGCACTTTCACAGGAAATGCAATTTTTTGTAGTTTGAGCTTACATCACTCTTTCATCTGTATTGCTAACACACCGACAATTGGATATGTGTTCACAGAACAATAAATGACAGTGCGAAAGTTATCTGATTAAATATCAAACAACATAATTGTATACAATTCCACAGCATATATTATGGTGTCTATCAGGTGGGCATTGAATACTACAACTGTGTACACTGCCTGGAACACTTATCTGTGCTTGTATCTTATCCACCCATGTCTTTTAGTGACTCCTGTTTCCTCTTCCTTCATCTTCAATGTGGTCATCAAGAGACCTCCACTCCCATTTCAGAAGATTCAAACCAATGCCCTCAAAACACAGGGGTATTGACCAAGACCTCCCGTTAAGGGTCAGCTCACACCTTTAGTGTGAAATCATCTCAGGCCTTGACATCACAAGCTGGCTCCTTGTCACAGATTACTTAACATTTCTGAGCTCATTTTTCTCCTCTGTCTTTTGCTTCAGGCAATGTGTCATTCATACAACCGCCTCTGTGCTGCTCCCAAAACCAAAATCTGCTTCTTATTTCCTTAGAGCAGCACATCATGTCCCTTGCATCCTCAGAGTGGTTTGGAATAGATCTTCAAGCTTCCCGGAAACTCTCCCTAGCTCTGGTGAAGGATTTTCTGGCTTCCACACTGTTCTTGCAAGCTCCATCAACCATTTCCCTGTCATCCAATCTGCTTACCAGTGAAGCAGTCTCCAGCAGTTTGCAATGGGTTTTCCAGGCCTTGCAGCCTCCTTACAAGGTTCATCATGAAGACTCGATGCCTCCTGGTCCCCTATCCCGTGTCTGCTCTTGGTTTTTTTACAGCCAGACAGGGTTCTAATGTGGACTCTCCCAGATCATTAACTTATCTGTAGACCTCAGTCACTTGCTCTGGTCTCTAGACCTACCTACAAGCCACCTGAAAGAGATGTGTTCAGTATACTGCTAGAACTGTGGCATTTCCTGTGTTAAGCCACTTCTGCACCAGAGAAAACCTCAAGTTTTCTAATGTTCTTTGATGACGAAAAATATTATTTAACTGTTGCTGATAATTTCAAAAGCTTTTTACTGGGTGAAAGGAAAGCAAAAAGACAATTTTGCATTTCATTTGAAAATCGAAGTTTCGATCAGGTACTGATTTGAAGGCATCTTGAGAAGTCTCAAGTCTAAAGTCACTGGAGCCTTCTAAGATGGTAGTAGAGCACTTGCTTCCTTCTGTTGTAGTTTTATGGGAGTCATGTTTTGATTTTACAGCTACACTATGCCCTTTGGACATTGCCCAAAGAACAACGACCTGCTTTAACAACCATGTTATGACTATGCTTAATTGGCTAACAAACTCACCTGTCCTAAACCTCATAAGGAATCAAGAGACTATTGCCAAGATGAAAATTGGTCACACCAGACTCAATTATGCAATGAGATGAAGGCCTTTGATAATCATACAATGAACCTAGATTGCTCTGACTATGAATATGAACTAATTAAATTAAATTTTAATGATTTTCTTGGCACTGTAATGAACAAGTGATTCTTCCTGTGTAAACACCGTCTTTGTCCTGTGAGCATTGGAAATAGACACCAACAATCTGGAAAGGATAAACAGGCATGAGCCAAAAGGTTGGTTGCTGGATGTTAATGGTAATCCAGTTGTTTCAGCAGTGTAAGCTGTCGATTAAATGGAAATAAATCTACAGAACTATTTTCTCCCCCATTATTGTAACAAATGACTAAGGACTTTTGGAGTTTTATCAAGTATTTTACAAGCAATATTAGCAACAGGATAGCAATATACGACAAAAGTGGGAGGAACTTGAAAATCATTAGAAACTAACATAATTAGATACATTGTGAATATATATATATATATATCCTTTGTTCAACTCTCAGCTGTGTCCCTGTAAATAAATAAAATTAATAAATATCTAAAATCAGGCTTTCTTTTGTCACCTAACAGACAAATAAAATGGAAAAAACATTTCTGTTATTAAAGTTACTTACAGAAATTGGTTTACACATTAAAGTATTTTAGCACATTTCAGATTTGGGGTTGCTAAAAAGGCACTGCATTGGTGTTAAATGAGGGTATAAATCCCAAATTGTTGTACCTGCTTCAACAGCCTTCACAGTGATGTTGTGCCACCCTGCCGTCTCCCGGTCCAAATTTTTTCCCAATGTAATAGAACCTGAATCAGCATCAATGTGGAAGATCATGTCCTGGTCTGTTGTTGGATCAATAGAGAACCTGATAAAAAACAAAAAAACAAAGAGAGAGATAGAAGTATACAGAAATAAAAAAATAAACATGGATGTGCAATTCATGTATCATATCGGGATTTCCATTTTTTTCACATAATGTCTTGAAATTTCCTAGAATGGGAGTCAATTTGTTCTACAGGGCTGTGTCCTTCAACTTCTTTGGTGTTCCTGGTCCAACACAACTCAATCAAATGGTTGAGTTACTTCAAGACTATGCACTCAAAATGTACAGATATCTGCTAATGGCAAAATGTGTCAAGCAGCACACTGAATGTGTATATAAACCGTTCATGTGCCCACAAATATCTGCCTCTCATCTTGACATTTTCTGGATCTGCTTTACTCTTTCTGTATATGACTTTCTGTTTGACGCATCTGGGTCTATAGGAATTGACTAGTTTTGCTCTGTCATGAAAAATGGACTCAGTCTGTATTTCTGGAGCAAATATTTGAGTAAATGGCTTTCTTTGACAGAGAATGCATGGATAGAAGAGTCTGTGACAATGAAGGGTTAATGTTGCAGGACACTTGTCCTTGAGCAAAGGAATTTGAATTCTGTAGACCTAAAGGATACATAGTAAATTGGTTGATCCCATTTTGTCATGCTTAAATCTGGTTTACTAAATTCTATACTGCATCACCCACCAAAGACAAAATTGATAAAACATAATGAATATGCATGAGGAATAAATCAAGTAGGATTAATATGTTGTAGTTCTTTTCCAATGAAAATATCTTAATAATGAAATATAGGACAGCTAGCTAAAATATTAGTCTAAATTCAGAAGAGTTGTAAAAACTGTTTCAAATGTAATGTTGATTGTGTCATAACATGCTTGAGAGCATTTAATGATACTTTCTAAAAAAGGAGAGTAGGGGGAAAGTATAAAGGTTTCATTGTATTCTCTGGTAAAACCATAAATGGCTTTTTCCCTCTATGGAGTACTGGCCACACTCACAACACTGGTGAGTGAACAGAAATGCACTGAAAGGTTTCTTTGTTCTTATCCCTTCTCCCCAACCAAATACTCAACCACGTAAACACAGCCTGACAAATACATACACATGCAGATGGATGTCTTGAGGTCCCATAAACCAGAAGATAAGAACTATGGGCTCTGTCAGCTCTTTTGTGTTCTGACAAATCTGCCAGCAGCATTCTTTTGGTCATATTTGAGGTGAAGCTAGGTGTTGTGGATATGAAACAAAATGTAACTGTAACCCAAAGTGGGATAAAAACAAAGAACTTTGATTCTTAATTAGTTTATAAAAAATAGGGTTTGAGATAATAATTGCATTTTTGTGCTTTATTCATATGTTTAATGTCACTAAATGAAACAGATAATCTAAAATTAGAATATTGCTTTCCTCAAACAGGGAAAAAATAAACAATGTCGTCTTGTGGTCGCATTATCGAGTTGCGTATTTAGGTGGCGCCTGCCTATCGCCAAACTGAGGAAAATGCAGCTTACAAACCTCTCTTGTGAGTTAATTTATAATTCAATGTTCCTTTTATCCAACACATCAGCTCACAAGTGTACTCATAGGTGCTTTCACACAAAAAAACCCTTATACATTTAGCTGGAGGCACCATTGGCTTGTGCTCTAATATACACAGAACAATGGGTGTCATGCATTTTTAATCAAGGTTATATTTTTGGGACCTGTGTGTTGGTTTACTTTTTGTTAAAGATTCCCATATAGCCCTTTTTACAGCCACTCCTCACTTGGCTATCTCTCTTCAGAAGACATAGAATTCTTCAGAAGACATAGAATCCAAAGACCTGGAACATGTTTACCTTCTTCAAACAGACAAGACACTGTACACCATTCCTTGTTTTTTCACTGTATTTTCGGAGTGAATTAAAAATGATCTTGCCTTGTTTTTCATAAATCAACTATCTGTGTATGCCAGCTAATGAATAACACTACTATAAATGGAAGCTATAAATTGTTAAATAAGTACCATCATATCTAACATAACAATGATGATAACAATGAACTTTATATAAAGGACCATAGTGCAAATTCGAGAGTTACTGTAAATGCTTGCTCCCTCTGGCGACAAGTTGAAATCGCATGAGTGCTGTGAACAGACATAGGAGAAGAGAGAAAACCCCACAGTCTGCCACTGCAACTGCACAGGTGTTTTATTTAAAGACAAGATGTCCTCTGGGTCGAGAAAATTATATATATTATAGTTATTCTGAAACTTTTTAGTAGACAGCCATCCCAGGGCAGATCTGAGCTCCCTCCTTGTTAAAAGCTTCCCCAATATATAATCTTGTTTTGATCTATCGCGGGACATACTCTAATTTGGCCCTTTTTTAATGCTAGACAAAAATTTTGTTTTCATACTTTTCTGTGGAGTCTGTGATGGAGTTCTAGGTGCACTCGGGGCTGGTCTTTTATGACCCATCTTTACAAACCATTCCCCCTGTTGTCTCACTGCACTTTTCATTTAACATAGCCAGATGAATAGGAGTGCAGAGAACATCACACCCACATACACGTCCAAAGCCCCCAGAATCACTGTCTTATGGACTGACTAAAAGACCTTATAGAGTTAACATCAGTCAATAGGGAAGCTCATTTTACATGTTGGGCAGTAGTAGGGGGATGTATGGGGGAAAAAAAAATTAAGCAATGCCCCTTTAAAATGGGATAATGTACAGCTCGAATCCACTAATCCACCTCTGTAGTCTATTAGGGCGTATTGAGATGTGTTGGATGTCTCATACACTTTCTTCAAACTTTGACAGACTTTTTACCATTGCTGAAGTTAGTCTCATCACTTCCATACCTCACAGGTTTGTTAGCCACATCTGGATCCCTGGCTGTGACAATGCCAACGAGTGATCCAACATTGGCATCTTCCTGGACTTCCATGATGGCACCTTCTGCTGGTTGAAAGATTGGTGGCTCATCAATATCCGACACACTGACCCGAACAATTGTCTGATCTCGGAATGACCCTAGGTCAACAAAGCGAGGATCAACATGCTTATTTACTGCCTCTACGACAACATTGTGGGTCCTCTTGCTCTCAAAGTCCAATGGCTGAAAAAGAAGCAAACAAGAT
Organism: Jordanella pulchra; assembly: GCA_034780135.1. Classification (NCBI taxonomy): domain Eukaryota; kingdom Metazoa; phylum Chordata; class Actinopteri; order Cyprinodontiformes; family Cyprinodontidae; genus Jordanella; species Jordanella pulchra. Next base: position 5,449 of record JAUZNJ010113029.1, on the reverse strand, counting down.
AGAAAGGTTTAACATTACATATATAATTTACAGTAAAATATTCTCAAAATTGCCTTTTGCATTTTTTGACACCTTGCGTGAAGATGTGTAAAAAGCCCTAAAACCAATTAATCTCTAATTACAGTAATATAAAGTCAAAATTATTCTTAATAAAACTAACTTTTATTCCGAGCACATTTATTAATTTAAAATAAATTTTCATCATTAACAACTTCATCAAAGGCTCAACTATTGCTAGTCCTTCTGTCAATACTGTTTCTATCAATAACACAGCAATATGTCTCCTACAAGATTTTGGTTTGGAGACACACAGAGAAGGGTTGTTTACTATTCCTCATAACAGAATCTCATTCTCATTGCACATTTCTTTTCTGGATTTATGCACGTAAGACATTACCATACATACAGTGTTGAAGGCATTTTTACATAAAAACCTAAGGCATATTAGCTTTTATTTTTCATATTTTAAACCTGCTAAAGTTTCCTGAGACCTGAGGATGTCCTAAAATGTAAACCATACATATACAATTTCAGGTTTGCACAGTGACATTTTTACTGAATCTACTGAGAGCTTAACTAATAGACACTCAAAATGTTATTTCTTGTAGCAGTTCTACTTTCTTACTTAAAGCAGTTTCAAGTTTCAGTTTAGGTCGATTTTAGATCCCCCAAGTGGACAAAAGCTATATTGTTTTGCTTTAAGGAAGATAGCATTTCCCATGAGGAGCAGCACATTGCATGGTTAAATCCTGATCTCCCTGTTGCCTGTAGTAAATTGAACTACATTTCTGTTTCCAGTGGCTGTGTGAAAGATGAATAGCGATGAAATAATGAATTTAATTGTGGTGAAAAAAAAATGTCACATGATGATGTTAGAAGCTCTGATAACAATGTAGCATGCCACCCTGTGTACTTGAATGGGTGAATGACTGTGTGTAGTGTAAAGTGCTTTGGAGTCCTTGGACTTGTTAAAGCTCTATACAACTACAGTTCATTTACCATTTAATTAATGCTACATATATTTTCATGTCCCTTATTATCAAGCTTATGGTGCATGGGCATCTTAATCACAGGTACCTTCCTTAATTGTAAGAGGCTAAAACTTTACCTTATCACAGAGCTAGGATATTGAAAATATCACCAGTTGCAGCTTATATAAAACACAGCTGTCTGCATCCTCACTAAAACTAAGAACGTAGAGCACGTTATCCCTGTTCTAAAGTTCTTACAATGGCTCTCTGTATCCCATAGAGTTGACTTTAAAATGCTTCTCTTCTGTAAGTGTATAAATAACATACAAAAGTTTTATTTTCAGATCATTTTGTCCTCCATATTCCCAGAAGCAAACCAAACAAAGAAAACTACTCCACTACTCAGGAACACAGTTCCAGAACAATGTATGTTATGTAATATTTATGCATGTTATAACTAAAATAATTAGGATTTACCGTTAAAGCAATTGCAAATAATCTTGACACAATACAACTGGATACTTCTGCTCCCCCCTTTGAAAGTGGGATAAAAAGTTGAAGAAGGAAAATGATGGTAATACAAAAAATATATATAGGGCATTTTACATATTCACCAAGGAAAAGCAATAAATGTAGACAGTCTTATAATTTACAGACAGATTAGTAAAGATTCTAGCATCCTTGCTGGCACTAGGTGAGTGGAATGAGAAAAAATCTGTTATTACCCCTCCTAAGCTATTTGGCCGTTACTTGTAGTTCATTTTTCCCTTTAGGTGCTGCTCCCTAAAACATTTTTTATCTTGTTCAAAGTTAATGGTTTAATAGCAAAAATCCCTGAAGTGAACATATTACATCAATTATAACTGGTATTGTTCCTTAATATATTAAAAGCTATCTAGGCCACTGTCCTGATTTACTGGAACATGAAGTTTTCCATTATCTGTCCTAGAGATTATAAGTTTCTATTCAATTATATAAGTAAGTTGTTTTTATTTAATTCATGTGAGGCAAATGTGTAAAAGGTTTATATCATGAATGACTTAAAGTGTAAAAACATGTTAAAGCAATATTGTGGTTGTTTACATTTACATCTAATTACTAAAAATCTAACTTTATCTATTTCCAGTGCTAAACCAGTCTTACAAATATGAAGAAGCTGAATTAACAAAGATACGTACATTCCAAGTGAATTAATACAGACAATGCCAAAACAACAATCTCATTAGATAAAAATGGACCATTGATCCTATTATATGTGTAACATTACAACAAATAAGAAAGTTATTTTCTCAATTAATGTATTTTCTATGATAAAGAATATACACATTGTTTGTCTTTTTAGATCAATATTAATGTCAATGCCCATGTCTAGTCATTTCATATCTATTAAATGCAAAATTCAGACCGTTGCTTTAAAAAGAGGTATCAGTACACAGATAACACTGCAGTAGATCTGCTTTGATTCACTTGTACCTTTTTAATGGAGACGACAGCTTCCTGTGTCTCCACATCCGTGGTGACCTTGAAGAGATCTCCTCCCTCTTTGATCAGATAGCTCATATCTGTGTTGTCTCCCATGTCTGCATCTGTAGCAATGACACGTCCAACCGGTGTTGCCACAGCTGCCCCTTCTGACACCGAGAACTGGTACATCTCTGGTAAATTGAGGAGGTGGCCGGAGGGAAAAAGCATGGACAGTTCAAACAAGTCGTAGAAAGATTGAGTTATATAAAACACCATGTAGAGGAAAAGGGGTAAAAATGTCACAGAGATGAAGAGAAAAGCACCAGGATAAGGAGAGCCAGATGGCCATAGACAAGCAATTACAATAGGAAGTGGAGGAAGGGGTGGTGGACAAAAACATAACTAAGAAAGGAAAATAAGATAATAAAAAAAGACATATCCAGCATCACAAATTTTAAATGATAACATCCACCTTAATGTAATGTTAATTTTTAGTATTTTTACCAGCCCTATATCTGTCATTAGTTGTCCTTTAGGAGCTAGCTTTGAACATTTGCAAGACTAAACCCAATGCTGTTGTTGAAATGACAGAAGCGGGCAAGAAAAATGTGTAGAATCTACCATAAATCATTATCAACTAGATAAACAGCATGAAGATGAAAAGCTATTGTTACAGGAACAGAAATGCATGATTATGTCCTTATATACACCATATGTCATCCTCTTGTGTGAGTGATTTATAGAACACTATGCCAGATTCTGTGTCCCAACATCCTGCAGTGGAGGTACTATAATTCTGCAGGGCTTATCACTCTGACTGGGTAAATATGATTTACTGAGATGAAAAAGGGATTCATACACAAATATGAAAAGGTGTGTGGAGCCATATCATTCACTGTCAAATAGACTGCTTGCACACTAGCTTAATCAAATGTACTACTGTTTATAAGTTTACAGTGTTACTTTATCTTAAAAAAACACAGAAAGAGCTAAAATAGGTATCATAAATGAAATTACAATTTCTTTGTAATCCAAGAAGAGGAAATCTGTACAATATTAGAGAAGTATAAAGCTTCTACAAAAATACAAAGTGTCCTTTGTCAATGATACATTTAAAAGGTTTACATTAATTAATGGGGAAATTTAAAAGTGGGATTGTGAAGCCTACTCAGGCCTCAATTTTATTAGCATTTTTGGCTTAAATGATCACAAACAAGTTTATTTCTAAGCATGAGGTATATACATTTTTATCAGTCCCTTGGATATAAATCTAAAAAAAAACAGTACATTTTTTAGTTTGAGGAATCTGTTAAAATGACAAATATCATTTGCACCCTCTACATACAGTTAATCCTAAATTATTCATGGCAAAGCAAACCTTTGATTACTCCATCATTTGACATCTAACTTAAAATAAGAATGTTTTGGAGAGGTTGAGTATTGCAGTTTGCCAAAAGCCATGTACTGTAGGAGACACAACAATCATTTGGAAAAAATGGAGATTGGTCAGATGAGACTAAAAGTCCAACATGATGAAAGCTACATGTGGAGAAAAACTAACACTGCTCTGCATTCTGGACACTTACTACCAAATCATGATAACACATTTTCTATTTTGTAGTTTCACAAAACAGGAAACTGTTCAAAGGGTAATTTGCAGGGTCTTCTACGTGCTTTGCCTGAAAACAATTTCTAATTGGCAGTGACACAGATCAGTTCTATACATTTGATAGACTGCTTTGTTGTGGGATAAAATTGCCCCCAAAATTAATTTAAGGGATTTTCTCTGGTTGTTTGAAGGTCACTCATGAAAATACCCATTGGTGTCAATGGCCTGCAGGTTTGCATGTTGTTTGTCTTTTTTCTCTTCTTTTTTTCAGAGAATAGTCACTCAGACATTTCCAATTGCTTTCTTTTCTCCACCTATGTGGCCATCACTTTTTAAGTCTAAAGTAAGAGAATGTGCAGGAAACACTCACTCTGTGGAAAGCGTGGTGGGTTGTCATTAACGTCTGTGATAACTATGGTCACCGTGGTGGAGCCTGAGAGACCACCCATTTGGCCAGCCATGTCTGTTGCCTTGACAACCAACTCATAACGATCCTGTGTCTCCCGGTCCAAATCTGCAACTGCTGTCATGACTATTCCTAATGATTGAATAAGTTTGAAAACAAAAGGAAGAGTAGAAGTTAGTCAGTGAGGCCAGGAAAGGTTACATTACTTGTTAGCTTAAGCAATATCATATTATAGTTGCTCTGTCAATCTAAATAATAGCTTCTGCTCAGTTTCTGGTTAAAGGTGAAAAAAATGCATCAAAATTATTTTGAACTTTAAATTCAAGTTTCCTTGTGAAACAAAACGCCTGAGAAATTAAGATTTGTGCATTTTTAGGAGAGAAAGTATCTACCTCTAACAAAGAAGTGTGATTTTTGTAAATCTGATTTAAGACACAAAACATCATTCAACATATAAAACCCATCTTTCCTCTGTGTTAATCCAAGTTAGAACAATTACATCTGGGCAAATAGTATGCACTTTTCATACTTCAACTAGATTTAACATTGACACTTAAAGGGTAGACAGAGGTAAAGAGTAAACCGATTGATGTTTTAGTGTTGCTTTGTATGTGTCGCTATGTTAAAATAAAGTATTATGTGCTCAAAGTTATTGGGTTTTAAAACACCACTAATAATGTTGCTAAATATAAATCTAAAGTGTTCAACCTAGAATACCAATGTCACAAGGAGTCCCTTTTTCCAGAATATGCCTTCAAACTTGCATTGTTCCTGAAGCAACACATCTCTGCTGGCTGTGAGGCTGGGTAGCTTTCCACACCCAACAAGACAATCTCTGCTCATTTGACCTGCTCAGCAAAGTATTAACCCAGGAAGTCAATTAACAATTCTCCACATCCTGTTTCAAGGTTTAAATATTAATGGATGAAGGGATTATTAAACAGGGTGGTCACTAAATCCCCATCCTTGTCACTATACAAATGTGTCATATCTCATACT
>JAUZNJ010113018.1:0-19901 GCA_034780135.1 Jordanella pulchra | reverse complement strand
GAGATGATTTAGGCAAAAAAATCATTTTTGAAAAAAAATGACTTAGGCAATTATTTTAAGAAGGTGACGATATGTAACATTAAAGTTGAGGAATTTTGATCCATGCTTCTATGTTAAATATTGTATTCTAGTCATGGTGGAGGATTAGCATTAAATGCTAGTTTAGAGTCAGTCCTCAGCGCCTTAGTTGAACCTTCATAAGGCTACTCAAAAACTTGCTAATGTTCTTTGTGCACAATGTCTTCACTTCATGCCTGATGAAATTGGATGGACTTCTTCAGAAAAGTTACATTTTTGTACATTTAGTGCAAAATTTTCCCTTAAGTCTTGTGATTGTCAAGGAGTTTGGTTTGTTTAAAATAATTTGCGCCAGAATTTTTTAGTCTTTTTCTTTTCCTCTTATATTGTCCTGGGTTCTTTTGTGACTTCCTAGATGAGTCACTGATGCACTCTTGGAGTAAGAATACTACTATGAAAGGTCAGTGTTATTTCATTTTTTTTATATACAGTGGACGGAAGCAGCAGCTCACACTGTGGTCTTATCTAGGTTTATGTAGCTTTGTAAACTTTTCCACAGTGGAGTCAAGGACTGTTTATCATCCAATCTTATATATCTTTAGGTCACTGCATGATTCTCTGAGCTTTATATTGACGCTTCAATACAGGGTTCAATCTTGACGTCAGGATTTTTGTTGTGCATCCCATCATTTCTTTCTCTGGGCCTTTTTCTTTGAAAACAAAACAAAACAAAAAACAGCTATAGAGCCATACAATCTAATTAAAAAAGTGCTGATAACTTTACTATAACTTATTCTTTCCTGTTATTAAACTTGGATAAATGGATGTACGGTTAGATGGATGGATCTTAAATAACTTAAGATGATGAAAAAAGCAAAAATGTGAACATTTCTGCATGCGTAAATGTGATTACCAAGATTCTCATTGGAAAAGCTGCAGTAATGCATTCTGGAAACACTTATACATTTTGTTAAATACTGTGCAAGGTTAAATTTGTTATATACCTATTTTAATACTCTCATCTACTAGTAACTCAATTACTTTTAAGGTCTTCACAGTATAAGATCAGCAACATCCCCAGCCTGTGTCAGTTTGTCCATCTGTAGTTTTGTTAACCCTGTACTTGCTACTTGTTCCTCTAAATCACTCCAGGCTCTTATTTCATTGGTGATGGAAATTCTTTGATCTAAAAGTGACTGTTTACCTCACCTACTTCCAAGTAAATTTTACATGGAGAGGAACAAACTTTAGTTCTTTCTAACCTCCTTCCTATTGGCTTCTATCCTCAAATCCATTAAACACAGAATTTCTGGAACAGTTTCTGTTAGCTACGTATGTACAACCATCCTGAGAGGTTTAGCTGCTGTTAATAAGATCTCAGGGCATTCAGCATGTCCAACAAGATCAAGGATGATATTTGTCCACCGATAGCACTACAAAAGCCTACTGCCACCATTGCATAGCTTACCCAACATTAGCAGCAGGTGCAGAGGGTGGATGAGAAAGCATAACAAGGAGAACAGCGTGGACTTTTAAGAAAATGAGCCACACCCAGCATCTATATAAAAATGATAAGAACAAGAAAAACTACTGCTGCTGGAATAACTTTAAGCTTGAGCCACTGTGCTGCTGCACATCTCTCCTATGGTTAATCATTTAGCCTTTAGCGTAGCCTAAGTGTATTTCAGGAAGTGTACTTCTGCTGAATGTGTAACTAATAGATCCTTTGATTTCCAATGATCTGCCTCGCTTGGCTGCTGACAACAAAGGAAGAGAGAGATGCAAATAAGTTGTGAAAAGAAGATGACCATTTACATGAAAGGTGCATTGTAAGGCCATGATGCACTTCCACACATTTTATGCTGTGCTTTCTAACCAGTGTAACCACCAGAATGGCCAAGTTTCATCCAATCCTCTGACATTAGGCAACCACATGCATGATTTACCCTCACAGAAACTGTTGCACTCATGGAACATTTAATATAGGGGGGCTCGAATTTCAGCTTCCCTCTTCATAGATCAGTGTTCCAGCCACTCGTAGGCTGGATGAAAACCACTTCCTCCTAGTGAGAAAAGGTAGAGAAATGAAGCTGAGGAGAGCGCACAAAGAAAAAACTGTACCTCGACTAGCAGAGATGGTAATGAAGGTCCATACACAAAGAGGAAATTTGAAATAAGAGTTATTATGAGTCAAATAAATGGTTGTGGTCCAATAATTTAAAGCCCAAACTCCAGAAAGTGTCCCTTTGGGATGCATTCTACAGCAATGAGTAAACATTTCCAAAACCACTTCAATCAGCGCACCAATGTATCGCTTAAATCTCGCCTTCTCTTTTAGTCTCTTTCCACTGGATTTCGTTTCATATAAGTCTAGTCTCCCAGAAGGTTTTCCCTTCCAGAGCCTCTCATTTCTTCTGGCTTTTCACCTGATGATCAATGGGTCACATTTCTGAGCTCTCCTAGTTCCAGTTACAGGCTCCTTCAAGAATTGATTATGAAAGTGTCAACAACACATACTTTTGGACTTCTTTGCCTGACATGTGTTTTGTGCAATCTCTCTTTTGTCTTTTGAATTACTCTTTGTGATCGAAGCTACATTTTTTTTAAGCTGAAGGCACAATAGTCTTATGGTCTTTCAAAATTTATTGGTAGGATGCAATTAACCTTCCCCAGAGCAACCCTTGTTCTAAAATGAAATAATGGGGAATTCAGTATTTTCTAAAGATATAGATACATTTCATAGATAAATGCTGAGATAAACAAACATTTCAAATGAAATTGAAATATTAACAGTAACTAATTACTGGTAAAATAATGTAGTGCACGGTATGACACACGAAAAAAACTCATTTTCAGGAAAGAAACATCTGTATGGCATCTAAGCTTCAGACTGGGAGGGAATATTACTTAGCTGTTAACAGCCTGAATGTCTAGGAAAGGAGATGTCATGAGGGACTAATGAGCAAATCATAGACTTTTGTCTATGTAAACGTTATATTTTATCAGACAGATGGAAATATCAAAAGATGACATTTTTCACGCAGCATAAGTTCATTACAGTCTGTGACACCAGAATGTAAAAACTAATCGTTGATTCTTGCATCCACCTTACTAACCTTCTGAAGCAGGTAATGACTTTACTATAGAAAAGACAGCAGAATCTTTAAAGCTTTCCAACTTTCTCAATTTATGAAATAGAAATAAAAGAATGAAAAAGAAATTAAGAGAAATTGAGACAATATTTTTAAAGAAAAACAGAGTTATGTAAATTATTAACATTTTTTTTTTCAAGGCTACATAATGTGATATTATTTTTACTTTTATATGATTTGACGTTCTAAGAACCCAGAAGGATCTGAACAGTAGGAATAGCAAAAAGTTAAACCGGGATCCAACTTAGTCCTTCCACCCTCTGTAATAAGGACTGAATGAGTAAAATGATGTTACAGTTTTACTTTTTAAGAACTGTAGTAAAATTTCATTAATTGTTTCATGTCAGAGCAATAAATCCTTTGTTTGGGACTCCTTACCGTGCCATAGATGACGTCTCAGTGTATATTTCTGTATTTTTCTCTCTTTGCCATTGTTTGTCTTTCTCTCTCAGACACACATTCACCACACGCAGTCTGGAAAACAGCACACTCACATCAACTCAATGACAGCAGCACAAAAACCCAACATGTGGTAGCAGTTAAGCAGGCTTTTGCAATCCAGTAGACCTAACCTGAAAAAGAAAATAACTGGAAAGACCTCAGAGCTTCTTGTCAAGTGACAATTAAAGGAGATACCCTTTCACCTCCGATAGGTCATCAGATTATGAAAAAACATGTTTACTCTTTGAATAATATTAACAATAAAACAGAGGCAAAAACTTCAAAGCTAATTTTGCCTATTTATTGCATTATTAATAATATTCAAGAGCTACATATTTGGGTCTTATAGTAAGCAGGGGAAAAAATTACATTTCAAACTTATAAGAACTTTCATGTAACTGATTGACTAAGACAGTTGGCAGGATTCTCTCTTCCTGTAAATATTCCTTTGGCCATCAATGTTCTACCAGTGAATTTAAAAGGCATCGTATGCTCGTTTGGTTTCTTTTCAAGGCCAGGGTGAGGGATTTGACGTTGGCACATCGTGAATTTCAGACTTGAATCTTTAAATCTCAAGGCTTTGCTGTGCCACAAAAGTGCTGAGGAGGGCATATTGAAATCCTATGTATGTGTCCACATCGATAACCCAGATGGTGTCTCAGTCTTAATGGAAAGATTCAAAAATCTTCACATACTTCTTATAATCAACCAGAAGTAATGAGCCAGTTGCTGGGTGAATAATCCTTTGTCATTATACCCTTCAATATTGTTGTATTGCAATAATTTCTAACAGAAAAATAGAGATATAATATAAATAAAGATATGCACTGAAGCATCTTCCTTTAGTTCCTGCTTTTGCAGAAAATTGGAAATTATCTGTATTTGTGGCCCTTTTCACAGACAGACGGTTATATTGATCAACAGGAACAACAGAACCAGAAGAGGGGTTGCTGTGGTTGTGTGGTCCAACATAGGAAACACTGACAGGCTAAGTCCTAGGCCAGAGCTAAGTCAAACGGTCTTTCTTCAATTAAGGGAGCTCTCATCATTGCTTACACAGCTTGTCAGGCAGCCTGAAGTTTTTAACTTAAAGCTTTAGGACTAACAGGCCACGGCTTATCTTAAGAGCCGTGGAATGCTATTGAACCCTCTGCTGCAGTCGTATCATTCCAGAGTTCTCCCAAAGTGAAAATAAAGAACCTTGGATCACATTAGCCTCCTTTTGAGGGTCAAAAAGTCAGATTAGAGAATTGAATACTCCTAAAACTAAGTTTTCTCATTTGATATTTTTTAAGTTTCAGCTTTTCTTCCGTTACTTTTATTAACCAGACACATAACTTCAAGAGCTTGAATGCATAACATCTTTCTTGATTGTTTTTCATCGAGGTGGCATGCATGCAGAAACTGATTAGAGCCAGCCGTCTAGAAGCACTGGCATGTTTCTGCCACATGGAACAAGTCACAATGGGTTGTACAATTTGAGCATTTCCCTTACATAAAGAATTTTGAATACAACATCTGCAAGTATGAAAAACTCCACAAAAGGTTTACAATTTTACATAATAAATTAAATTACATAATATAGCATCAAGCTTTTCATGCAATGTACTTGTGTGGGTTTGGTTATGGGGGGTTGACTAGAACCAGCTGCCTGCCTGATTGTTTTTCTGACACTATGTTTGTCTGTACCGTGCTTCATCATTTGGCAGCTGAGGGATCATACCAAGTCACATCTGCATGATGAGCTTTAACAAAAAGAATATAATTATAATTTTCTCTGCATATAATTTTCTCAAATGAAGACAATGTTTAAGTAATTGCCTGAATGTGTGTGTTGCTGCTTGATATTTTCAGATCAGACAGAGTTTTTAAACTATAACTGGTGAGGGGAAGCGCATATGACAGAGATTTCAGGTAGAAAAAGTATCGAAATTTCAGAAATTTTTGTGGCCAGAAGTCATAAAGTATTCAATGAACTCTGCAATCATGAATTGTGTAATTCGGTTTAGGGCTTCCAGCTGCAGGCATACACCAGAGGGCATATTTACCTGTGACAATCAGAGGAACCATTCTTAGCATACCAGGGAAAATAGATACCTCTGGACCTCCAGGAACCCTGCTGTCCTCTAACAGTAAATCACAGAGCAGTCGGGGTCGTTGAAAAACTTTAAAAGTCTCTGTTGGCGTTTCCAGCTAAACATGTCATTCCTGGACACCAGCTGTTTGGTGGCGCACCAGCAACATATATAAATGTGTGTTTTTTTCCAAAATGTATGGCTTTCCACTGACTTGGTTTCCCCAAATTGTTTGAGATATAAACACCTAATTTTTTTTTAACTTGTAGCATAAAAATGTCTGTTTTACCTGTAAAGGTTGTGACTTTGGGTGCTGTGCAGCTTTATTATTAGAGTGTATTTCATGTTACCGTGCTTTAAGCTATTATTGGGAAATGTTTGTAAAGAATAAAACAGAAAAAAGGCATAAAGTAAATTTAAATTTTCCCACTGTAGCATATGTCTCACAGAAATATGTGGAAAAATAAAAAATCCCTTAGAATTGTATTATTTTTTATGAAGTTTTTAAAAAAAATCTAAATTTTAAATTGATTTTCTCAAATATAATTTACCAGCAACGAGATGCCTTGTTCAGAGCCAAAGCCTTTTATGAAGAAGCCAGAATGTTGTCTAAGATTTGGGGGGTTGGAGGAGGATACAGACGGAGGGATACTTATGATATCATACTATCATACTAATGATATGTCTTAGTTATCCATAGTTATCTGGTAAGGCAAGTTTATTTGTATAGCACAGTTCAGTACATGGACAATTCAGAGTGATTTACGTTTAATAGGCAATAGAATAGAAGAAAAATAAAAGCAGAGTAAAAGCAAATAAAAATTTAAAATATTCGTAAAACAGATAAAACAGTTTTAGCACAACCTCAAACTAATGATACCTCAGTTAACAGTTTACCTTCAACAGTCAAAGGCAGCTCTAAACAAACGGATTTTAACTTTGACTTAAAAGAACTATGGCTTTCAGCAGTTTCACAGTTTTTTGGGAGTTTTTTCCAGATAAGTGGAGCATAGGAACTAGATGCTGCTTCTCTATGTTTGGCTCTGGTTCTTGGTGTACATAATAGGCTTGAACTAGAAGACCTGAGTGGTTCTGGCAGGTTGATACACTGACAACAAATCTGTCATGTATTCAGATGCTGATCCATTCAGTGATTTATAGACTAACAAAGGATTTTAAAGACTATTTTCTGTGCTAAAGGGAGCCAGTGGAAGGACTTCAGAACCAGGCTGATGTGCTTTACTTCTTTAGTTCTAGATCAGCTGCGACTCTCTAATGGAAGTTTTAGGCAAACCTATGAAGACATTGTTGTAGTAATCTATTGTACTAAAGATAAATGCATAAATGAGTTTTTCTAGATCCTACTTGGATATTAGTGCTTTAATTCTGGAAATGTTCTTCAGGTGGTAAAAGGCTGACTTAGTAACTGCCTTTATGTGCCTCTGAAGGTTCAGGTCTGAGTCCATCATGACACCAAGATTTCGGCCATAATTAGTGGTTTCTAGTTGTAGTAGCTGAAGCTGTGAGATAACTCTGAATCTCTTCTCCTTTGGTCCAAAAATGATTACCTCAGTTTTGTTTTCATTCAGTTGTAGAAAATGAATGCGCATCCATGTTGCGATAGGTTCATAGTCACCTGGTGACATTGTGATGTAAAGCTGTGTTTCATCTGCATAATTATGGTAACTGATCTTGTTTGCTATAATCTGATCTTAGGATAGCATGTAGATGTTAAATAGGAGGGAACCCTGCATGTGATTTTTCTGGTCTCTGATTTAAAGTTGCCTACTGAAACATAGAAGTCCCTGTCCTTGCTGTAGGATTTAAACCAGCCCAGTGCGGTACCAGAAAGGCTGACCCAGTTTTCCAGAGGCTCTAATAAAATCAAGTGATCAACAGGATCAAACGCTGCACAGTGGCTCTTCCAGAGTCTGAAATTATCCGAATGTCATTGAACACCTTAATCATGCAGTCTCTGTACCGTGGTTGGCACGAAAACCTGACTCTGAGACATCAAATTAGCTTGTTATTGTTAAGAGGGCATTTAACTGTTGAAACACAACACTTTCAATGATCTTGCTGACACAGGGGAGATTTGAGATGGGCCTGTCATTCTGCAGGGTCAATTTGTCCAAGTTCTTTTTTTAACAGTGATTTGATAATTGCTCTTTTTGTCTGGTGTGTCGTCTATGTGTTTTTAGCTTTCTGAAGGATTTAACTCTAAGTACCAAATACATCATGTTATAAGGATCTTTGCTTTGCCAAAAGGCCTGATGCACAAACATGTGGCCATTTATTTTCTCAGTATCCCCCAAATTGTTGTTTAAAATGTTAAATGTTTAAAGATGCAAACCCTCAAGACCCACAACATGCCAGATCCTCAACCATACTTAATAGTAGGCATGAAGTTCTCACTTATGTCTCCTCTATTACACACTCATCTTTTGCTTATTAAACTATTATTATATTTTGAGACTATGCAAATACTAAACACTACTGAAAATAAGTAAATAAAACCGATAAAAGGGGGAAAAAGGCTTTAAGGTTCGGTTCAGGGTGGGTCCAGCTGAAACAAAGGAACCGCTAGCGAACTCATAAAATGGGCGCCACAATGTGATGGAAAATGAGGTAGCTTGGAGATAAGGATTCTACTATAGCAGTCTCTCCAGACACAGATGGCAACCATGTTGTTTGTTCAGTAAGCTCACTGAGTGCTAGCATTCAGAACTTTTGCTTCGACACCATCAAAAGTTGAATCAGAAAGATTAGCTCAGATAAAAACACAAATACATGGAAAAAGTATTTATTCTACCTAGCACTTATTATGCATCAGAAATGAAAGAGCGAAGGATGGATGTTACTGTTTTTCTCGTAGGAATGGAGGGGATATTTAAAGCCACTTTGGCTCGGTTTTTTTCAGTTTGGTTTGGTCCAGTCTTTCCATCCTCTGGCAACTCTCGAAGAGATCTGGATTAATCTGATGCAATAACAAGGGGCAACTTTGCAGGACTAACTTACTTACTTATTTACTATAACTCACAGGGCATCTCTCTTTAGTTACAGCAGTTAGCTGGTAGCTTTGGCTCACGCCAGGTGTTTCAGGCAGGCAGCTTCACAGTTCCACGGCAAACAACAACCAGAGCTGGACAGCTCGCTCTCATCTGCTTCAGCAAGCAGGTTCACAAACACTGAGTTCAGCTTGGTTTGAATCGCAGGAAAAGACGCCATGTCATGATCCGGGGTTTGCTGTCTTCTTTTGTGTTTTTTTTTTCCTGTGCGCCTTGTCCCTCTACCACCACCAGATGGTGCCAGGTCCTGAATAGAGTGTTTTCCATCAAGCCTTATCAGCAGGTGTACTAAAGGAGTGAGCTGCCAGTTCCCCAGTGCTGAGTGTTTGCCAGTTATTGGTATCACAGAGCCTCCTGAGCTTGTCTCTGCGTTTTCTCCTCGTTGTCTTGTGCATCCTAGTTATTCTGATTCTCTGTTTCCCTGCTGCCTTTAGGTGATCCTTTGGAAATCCTGGACTCACCGATCAGACCCTGGCTGTCTTCCTGTGCTCTGAGCCCTCCTCGTGACGCCGTGGAATTTACCCTGTGGTTTCCCAAGCTCCTAGATCCATCTCTCCGTTCTTATCAAGGATCTCCCGGTTCCCACGACTGGCAGCCAAATCACTCCTCTGTGTCTCCGTCGAACCTGAGCCGACCTGTCTGTTCCCTGCCGCACTCCTCCATTGCTCCTGGACCCACAAGAGAGAATCGGACCCTGGACATCAACAACCTCCCTCCTAAACCTAGAATCATCCAACAAACAGTAAGACTAAACCTCATCCGCTCCTGCGACTCCAGTCTCCACTCCACCTAAACTCACCACTCTGCTTTCCCTTCTCAGAGACAGTCTGTTTACAGTCCCAGCCGGTTTTCCCAGGACCTGGCTTTCGTTGCATTTCCGTTGTTCATTGTTACATTAATAAATTTCCTTCACTGACTTTCGCTCTCCTGTCTTGGGTTTCTGCATGTGGGCAAAGAGCTTAAAACCCAACATGACACGCCCACTATGTCCAGCTCCTTCTGGAGCTGGACATAGTGGGCGTGTCGTAGGTGTCGTAGGAAATGGTAATCTGACTTGGTCCAGCGAGCCCAGACTCTCTCCAGAGTGATTTAGTTTGTTCAGCTGAGAATCGGTACATCTCACATTAGGCCACTGGCAACAGGAAGTTGTAAAGGACCCGGCGAATAAAATAAACTCTGTCGCAGGGATGTGACATCAGAGGGGAGTCATTCAGATTAAATCACTGACATCTGATCTCAACACGGTTTACTTTTGCAACATGTCAGTTTTAACATTTTTTTTCAGAAGCGCTTACCCTTTAAGTTACAGGTGTGGACTCCTAGTGACTAAAATACTCACAGCGTTGCTTTAGGTTGTCAGCCTGCTGTTGGTATTTACTGGATCTTCTGATTTGTCTTCTGTTGCTTTATCTTTCAAAAAATAGATGGAACACAATCTTATTTTAAACAAAAGCTATCCAGTTGCTCAAAATATTTAAAGTAAAATTTTGTAAACGTGTCTTCAAATGGAAGTCAGGTCTCAGTTGCATTAGATCTAGTGAAATTGGAGATTTTCAGTTTTGAACAGATCTACTGTAACAAATAGCCTGACAAGTATGTAGGTTATATGTATACTATACACTTTTGCTTCAATGAGATGAACACAGCCTTGACTGTTTATTGAGACTAGCAAGGACCCATCCCTCCCTGTTATTTCAGTATTGAATGATCAGCTACTGTAGCTGAAAAGACAAAAGAGAGCTCAAAGTCAATCTTCACTGGTTTTAAAGCTGAGATTATGAGAGACTGTCCATAGACTAGTTAATTAACTTACATCTTGCACTGCCTTGTAGTTTATCATAAATTCTAAGCAGTTTCCTGAATGTTAAAAACACTAGAATGAAGCTTCTGGGGTTGAACACACTGACTGTTAGCGGTCTTGTAAAATTCCATCAATTTTCCAGTCTAGGTGGTCTGACTTCCTCATATATGAGCAGCTGCTATAGTGGGTAAGCATGTATTAGAAGTAGATGTCGCTGTAAATATGAGATACTGTTTGTTTCTGAGCCAAATCTATGACAGCCTACCTACAACAAACCTTTTATTACTGGCTGAGGGTTCCAGTTTAGCGCTGAGGTGGGCCATGGCATCCAAGACCAAACTAATGTTTCTACCCGTAATCTAAAGCAAAAACCTCAACAGGCTTTCAGTCTGTTTACAGCAGACACCTCTTTCTTGCCAAATTCAATAGTTCTTTCAAAAATACAAACACTGTTAGGGGAAACTCAATCTGTCACTCCCAGAGCAAATTAGCTGCCTAGCTGGAAATCATAATAAACAGAGGTTTTTAACTCTGGTTGGAACAGAAGCCACCAGGGTGTAAAATAACAAAAATTATCACTCAGTCGCATTCCCCCTCTGAAACGACATGCCACAAGATTTGCTGAATTAAGCATTAATGTGTTGTGACAAGGACTGCAGCTACAAGGTCTGCAAGCTGGGCCAAATAGCAGCAAATGATGGTGTAAAAGGCTCATGAAATCTTATAATTAAATTGCAATATCAAAATTGTTGAGCATTTTCTTTTCCATCGAGATCTGATCCCATAAAAAAGTGGTAAAGTTTTTTCTTATTTTTAAAAAAAATAATTAATATGAGGCCAAAGGCTGTGAAAATTGAATGTGTGGACAGTCATGATGAAGACATGATGGAGAAAGATGTTTATGTTCAACCACAAAACGTCACAACCTTATTCATTCTACAAGCTTTGAGTTGCCTTAATGGATATAACCAGACACAGCCTGTGAAAAAATCCTAAGTGACATGTAGAGCAATATTCCATCTATTGAAGTAACTTAATATGAGCTGTGAGATTTTCTGCTTAAGCTGGGTGACGAGAGACATGGCTTTGCTCTGAATCTGGATGTGTGAGCTTTGTTGCGTTCCATTGTCATCCATCTTGTGGCGTGTGGCTTTAGTTTCCACATTAGTCTGTTACCCACTATTGCTACTGGCACAACTGAACCTGTGCAAGGCTTTGCCAGGGATCTGGAAAAGTTAGCATGACTCACTCAAGTCAGACAGACACATTTACTTTTCTCACTCTCTGCATGCAGCCCTTTAATATGTTCATTTTTACTATATATTGCGACTTTCCATTTACAATCAGCCACTAATGAGGTTGTATCACTTGAAAAATAATCCAAAACCACACATAAACTGCTAGTAATGGATGTAAAGCATTTGTTGATTATTCTTAATTCTGTTTTACGCTTAAACCTTTCAGGATTTATGTCAGAGTCACATCTTAAAGTTTGAATCCAAAGGTTTCCCAAGGCTTTATTGTTATAAAGTTAACATCACCACCGTTTTGTAGGTTCAGTCACCACAGCTTTTATCGTGTAGCTATAAAAGCTTCATGTTGGTAAAACTTTCTCCACTTGAGCCAGAAACTTGCCCCTGACTTGGAGGAAACAGTCCAAGTTGTTCTTTTAGTGGGAAAAGGGTATCAATACCCATTTACAGCAACTCTTAAAGCAAGGTCAGAGCTCCTTAACTTGACTTGAGTTCTAGCAAATTATATTTTTATAAGGGTTTTAAAAAAAGAACGTACAGCAGGTTAGCAAAAAAATCCTTTTACTCAGATATACTAAGATCTGCTTTTGATCAAATGCAAAGGTACAGATGTGGAATAGCTTTATTTAGCATAAAATACCTGCAACATCTGCATTTTAGCTTTCATATTTCTAAAGGTGCACCATTTACTTTTCCATATTAATAGGTAGATTACACAGATTTTACATTTGATTCTAGCCCTGATTGTATTTGTGTACAATATACTGACAATATATTCATACCTTTGAAACCTTCAGTGCATTTATTGGATTTTGTGTTGAAATCTAGATAAAGATCCAGGATAAAATTGTAGAGAAAAGATCAAAGCAGGATTAAATTATAATGTTACTTAAAGCTTTGAAAATCTCCTTGAGAACTGATCAGGTTATCATCTCAATTTAAATGTTCCTCCATTCTCCTTATGGTTTTATTGACATTTGTTGGACCTTTTTTAAATTCAACATCTAACAAGCAAAATGTATGAAAAACATTCCACATTCCTCTGAAACACTAGGAACATATCTTTTTAGGTAAAAACTACTCTGAAAACAACACATCTCGTACTTCCAAAATCATCAACTATTTAATATAACATCCTACCAACATACTCTAAAGTTTGTGATTATACCACAAAATATGGAACAGATTAAACAGATGTTAATTAATTGGCTGCCCTTTGTATAATTTACTTCAACTAAATTCAGCCTTATGAGAACTTCTACAGGAGGGCTAGAAAGATAAAAAATAAGCTATTGAAATGCAATTTTAGATTTCAAAAAAGGAAAAAAAAAACACTTTTACTGAAGAAGTTTGATCCCAGGAAACATACATGCACTTAACATACAGTTACAACCAGATGCGTTTCAGGATAAACTATGAAACCAAAAGTTAATTCACATACCAGTCTCCGTTCTGTAAAGGAACAGGCTTTTTTCAAACCGGCAGAAAAACCACAAAATTTCTTCCAGCCTGTATTCTGTCACTCTCTACAGACTTCTCATTCAGATCGGCTCATGTTGCATGCTACTTTATTGTTTGTTGAGTCTTTCTTCCCATTTCTGAAACAAGGTCTGCTATATTTGGTTCAACAAAACACTTGACTTGACTATTTCGGCACACAAAGGTATTAGGTATACAGTTTAAGTTTGCAGCTTTTTATTAAATGTAGGAGAGAGAATTTATGTCCCTATCAGTGAATGTATCTGTGGTCTTCTAAACAGAAATAGATTGCTTTGACAAACCGTAGCTGTTATTTTTTTAAACATACGGAAAGTTCCACTAATGAAAGACGTACTTTTACTTTACTCTTTTAAAAGGTCTAGATACTGATAGTGGTCTAAGATGGCATCAAAAAATTATTTCTATGAAACAAAATGCTTTTCATTCAGCAACTAAGTTTAGTGATAAATCATGTCAGAAATCAATGCAATATAGCAACCAGTAGATATGCGTCATAAGAAGTTTGGATGTATATAGCTTGTCCAAAAAAATAAAAAACATCTAACAAAGACTGTCTGAAAGATATCGTGGAGGAAAAACATACTAATGCAAATCAAACACTGGCTCTGAAGGGTTAGGCTTGGGAGCACCAAATAACTTCTTCTTACATTTAACACTGCCTTTGAACATAAATGTCTGAACTGCATGAAGTTATTTTGAGATATTAAAAAAGGATACATTTTTGGTGTATTTCTACTAAAATGGTTTAAAGCTGATGTTCTCTGTTTATTTGAAAAAAAAAAAGATGATTGACTCTAAGATTGTAAAATCACCCGGAAGATTATCAAAATATTAAAGCAGAGGAAGTGATGACAAATGTCAGCCCCCACTGGTTTGTTTTCTTTATGTATTCCACACCACATAATGCTTGGCCTGGAGCTTTCCCAAACACGTTCTCCAGCCTAATGGTTTATCCAGGAGTGCATGCCGGAAACCGTGCTGCCGTGTCTCCCTGCTGTCCGCACAGCAGATTAGTCAGATCAGCAACAAGCTCCTGGAGCAGCAGCATGTTTGAAAAAGTTCCTTGGAGGACTGTTAGTGGGTGTACTATTACCTAAAACCCATTCATGGTCTCATCTCGCCTGTACCTTACTTGGCTTTGATTAATGGAAAGTAACATCTCTATGGGCAATAACTCTCTCTTTGTAGACTTGAATGTCTGAAGGACCATTAGCAAGAAACTACTCAGGAAGAAACAAAAAAGAACAGGAGTTACTTTTGACAACAGAATATGGGCAGCAGGACTGCATATGGAAGAGGCTTCACACCCAGATCAGAGAATCAGGACATTCTGTCCCAGCAGGGAGATTTAAGTAAACATTTAATCGCTGTCTGTTTTATTCAGATCGCTGGTAGTTTGGGAATTTCTCTCCTTTGAATGAAAGAGAAGCTCTGAAGAGGGATACTTGACTCACAACAGAAGGTTTTGTCCTTGTCTGGCTTTAAAATCAAAGCCTTTGCAAAATATTTACGTTAGCCTCTTAAAAGATCGTTCTTGGTTTTATGAAATCTCTATCATGTATTATAAAAGAACAGACCATTGTTTCCTGCCCAATCACAGGAGGATAATAGCAGTCATGTGCTTCCTCTTGGATTTATGTTTTGTCTCTGTCTTGTGTTCTAAATTCAATGAATGCAGTTATGAAAACCTAATATTGCCTAATGTTATACGTTTGTGCTTCAGTTTTACAGCTTAAAGCAGGTATTTAAATGAGCTCAATAAGAAGAAAAATAACTGACGTTTTCTTATCTCTGAAATTTAATCAGACTGAGCTTTTACTGTTTATGTCAGTTAAATTGGCACCGTTTCTAATAAACTCAATATGTGTCCTAGATGTTAAAGACCACAGATGTTAATGAGTATTTGCCCAATTTTTTATCAGCCCTAGAAGTGTTTGTTCCTAAGATCGTGCTTATTTCACAGTTTTCCCATTGTTCTGAAGTCTACGGCTGCTTTTTTTCTTTTCAATTTGAACCTCTCCCTTTTTTTCTGAAGAAGCCTTTTATGAATGACTATAGTTTTTTTCCCCCCTTATGATAACTGTTGTTTTTTTCTGGTGCACAGCTTTGCTTTTAAAATATGTTTTTTTTCATATTATTTAGCCTTGTATCTGTCTAATTTAATTTCCCTATTCTGGAAAAATAGAGTTATTTCTATTTCTGAATGTTTATATCCTCTACATATCAGACTAATGAGAAAAAAATTCTAAAAATGTTTGTTGAATTCCTGAAGTCAAAACTTTACATACAATATAACTGATATGGATTTCAACAGTAAAAGTTTTGTCTTTTAAAATCCTTGTTTTTTTAAAGCTCTTTATGAATCAATTCACAATATTTTACATAAATTGAGACATACCACTGAAAATATTTTAAGACAAAGTCTCAAATATATTCCTACTCATTGTGACATTAAAGAAACTTGCAAAGAAATCGGCCAAGATAGAGAATTGTGGAGCTTTACAGTTCTTTAAAGAATTTAATTTCCAAAGGTCACACATTTATAGATTTAGACAATTAAAATAGTTTGGACCCCAGGGGAATGTCCCGTCATGAAGGAGATGGATCTTTTGCTGTAAAGAATGATTTTTAATCCCAGAACAAAAAATCTAAAGACTTTGTGAAGAAGTTGCCTGAAGCTGATAAGAGAGTCATCTTTACTAGCTCTATGTTTGTTGCCAATGTTTTGATTACATAAGTTAACACAAACAGCTCATTAATTATCTTAATGCTTTGTGCAATTGCTAATTTATACATACATATCAATATACTCGTAAATATATTATAGTATAATGAGGTTTTTAAGTATATCTAGTGAGCAGTTTGGTAAATTGTTTAGAAAACACATATGTTGTGATTGTTCAGCTCCCTGCACCGAGGGAAATCTGCACAGACAGTATTGTTCTAAAAAGATGGTAGATAAGTGAGAGCTCTACTGACGGTTGTTCACAAAACTCTAAATATCTATAGATATGTTTATTTACATATAAGTATCACTGTGATCATCAGATTCTGAATAGCTTTCGGAAATTAGTTATTGTGACTCTGATGATGGGAACTTATGGACTTTTACTGCCTTCTCGAATCTAACAGAATATTAGACATAGCTGGAAATAGCTGCACAAAGTATAAAAGTTGTGTCGGCCTGTTGTGGCGTCTCAATTCTTCATGGAAGGATGTGCCAAGCATTAACCAAACTTAATTTGGGGGTTTGACAGAAGACATTCAAACTAACTTGCCAGAAACTCCCAAAATCTACCTTGGAGGTCTTAAACTTGACCACATTAGTCTGAGTGACAGATTCAAGGTCCAGATGAATATTTGCTTCTTCATTTCTGATCCCGTGGGATTTGTATGTTCTAGCTTGGGAAGTTGGACATAATGTACATTACAGTTAAGAGTCCAGAGTTGATGGAGGTAATTACTTGCAGTTGAGCTGCAGAGAGATCCAGAAAAGGTAAGTGCAGCTCCTGTGCATTCATGATTTCAGAATAGACTCCACAGAGGCACTTTGTCTGGCTTAAAGCCTTCTTGAGAGAAGGAAATAAATAAAGCTCCAAAAAACTAAACAATTCATGGCTTTAGCTACCTTAGCTGTGTTCATTCAGTGCCCTGTTCCTGCCTAAAGAAAATACATAAAATGTATACATGATCATTAAGTATAACGGCAGATGACAGGAGAAAAGAGTCAACGATCGCTTGGGCCGCAAACAGCACTGGCACTCTGCATCTATTCAGAACATTAAGCCTTAATCCTAATTGCAGGTTTCTCTCAGATGCATCATTTGTCTTGCAGCCTGACAGTGGGAGATTCCTCAGCAATGAGAGTGCATCCGCAATGTTGAAAGAAACAATTCTTATGAAAGTTTTCATGTTTATAGAGACCCTGTTTTGTTGTAATGACTACCAAACCAATATAAATGTTTGGTTTCCGCTCTAATTCAGAAAAAATGTTTAATACCAATGTCATTTAAAGAGAAATTGCTGCCTTTTAGAACACTCCTGTTTTGTAAAGTCTTGTTATCAAGGAAAGCAGAATTACTATATAGTTATTATGTAAGAAAGATTTTTAAACAATCTTGAAAGAACAGGAAGCATAGCGTCCCTTTCAATTTGATATTTTTGTCCCTCAGTTAGAGAACTACAGCTTCACATGTAGACCTACGCTGTGTTGGAATATCATCAACTTTCACTCTTCTTACAGTCATTTTAAGATGTTTATCAGATGTGTTATCCAGTCAGTTAATCCACACAGGCAGTCCCACAGTAGGAACGGGACTTAATTTCCTGACTCGAGGTAAATTGAAGAGAGGCAGCATTGACTGAGCAGGGGTGGTGAAGAAGGAGTAAATCCAATGAGCTTTTAAGCACCCTTAATGAAAGCAAGTCTTGGTTCTTTTTCTTTTTGAGTTGGCCTGGTGAGTTCAACACATGCTGTGTTGATTTGAGAGATCTGTGGTTGCTTTGTGATGAAAAAGTAACTGGGCTGTTATTGCAGCTGTAGCAGATGCATCTTTCAGAACATGAGATATTTTAAAAACAAATGTCTGGTCATTGAACAGACATCAGAAATAGATCAACTAAGTTAGTTGTTTTGACAGAGTTTTAAAAGGCTTTTACATGCTACAATTGACTTTGGCTCCCAGTTTTACCAAAATAGGCCTTTATTTCTTACTTTTACTATAGCCCTTTTTTTAAGAGTACATTAGTCTATAAAGCATTCATTTATCATCCCTGTGGGATGTGTTTGTGCGCTGAGTATGTGGCTGAGGTAGTTTGTTAGCTTGAATTGTAAAAAAAAGTTACAGTGATAAGAAGACATATAAGCCTGCAGCCTTGCATGCACAAGAGCAACTAGGGCCATTATCAGCTCACAAGAGCCACAGGTAAACAGACCCCAGGCTGCCCCACAGAGTAGCAATGATACTGGTTCAGGTTGTCAGGGAAGCACAGGAGCTCCAGCCCACAGCCATGAGACACGCAGGAGACATACAGTCATCGCATCCCCTGTGTAGAGGTGTGTCTGCTCGTATATAGATATGTGTCAATGATCTAATGTGCTTTGACTGCAGGAGTGCAACGTTCATTACAATCGGGGCTGGAGGTCGTGTGTCCGAAACCCTATCATTTGCTGACGGTACAGCCTTCAACATATAAGCCCCAAACCTCTGTGTTTCAAGAATCCACCTACAATCAGACAAAGCTTCAGTTGTTTTACAGAGGTAGCCAAAGTAAATCAAAACTGTCCCCTCGATCAGTGGATGATCTTAACAGACAAGGTGTTTAAATTTAAAGTTACCATTGAAAACACTTCATGTCAACAAATATGTTATATTTAAATAGCACCACCACCGGGAATAATAATAATTACGTATGTCTTTTAGTTTAAAACAGAAACTATTTGATAATGCATTATATGTTATAAATTGTTTAGTTAATATCATGCCTTGAGAAGCTAGTGACTGTTCTTAACTTAAAAAACTGAAAGGTTAAAAAGACAAGATTAACACATTTACTTCAGAAAGATACTACAACTTAAGTATACAAAGCCCTATCAAATTGCCAGGTTTATGTGTTAGAAAGTTAGATCCCAGTAAAAGATTTTCATAATATAGCATTTGCAGTTAAAAATAGATAAAATAAAACAGAAATGGGAAAAAAATAAGATTTTGTAGAACTTTTATCACTGTATACTCAATCTAAGTTCACAGTGAAAATAACAAAAGTTGTCAAAACTCAAAATTTTAAGGCAGCAAACTTTTTAAAGATTTTGAATCTAGGAATTATTAAACTTTTCCTATTATTCTAACCAAACTTTATTCTCTATTCTGTGTTACTGTGACTTAAAATCCTGAATTTTTCCAACTTGTGTGGAAAAATACTTATAAAAAATGTAATGAATAAAGTATAAATATTAACCCTCATACTTCAGAATCATTCTTATATGTAGAGTTTATTGTCCCTTCGTGGTGCATTTAGCCATCTGTATTTTTTGCACCCCTTTTTGTTTAAGGGACAGTAACAGTGTGGGTTTTTAACCGTCCAACCGTTGTTGTCGTTTCAAATATTAAATGCTCTGCTCTCTGTCCACTGGGCCACCCCATACAGTTCCAGTCACTGACTGCTGGTAACTTAACTATGAGCTGTGGTACATTTAAACTTATATAAGAAATAAATCAGAAGCTTTATTGTCAGTTTACAGAAACTGCAATATATATCCTTTGTCAGAATCTTTTTAACATGAATTTGTATTGTTAAAATATATAATTTAATAAACACTTAGCCTCAAACTCAAAAGCCAGCTCCAAAAGTTGGTATTCCTGGTTTGACAATAAAACCAGAAACGTTAATAGGTTTACCTGTTGAAATAACCCAGTACCTGTCATGAAGCGGTTGTTTAGTTGGTGGTGAGACAGAGGCAGGACCAGGTTGTAGTGGAAATCAAGAGGTTTAATAAATACAGAGTCCAGAAACAGAGTTACAGGTGATGTGTCCTCAGAACAGGCAGCACGGCAACAGGATCCACTTTCAACCGGTAGCACTGAACTTACGCG
>JAUZNJ010113007.1:0-19902 GCA_034780135.1 Jordanella pulchra | reverse complement strand
TCTCGCGGGGGACAATTAATGGTAGAGTTTGGTGAGTTTTCGGGTATGTTAAGGCCCCCAAATTAGCGTTCTTTTCGGCATAAGAAAAATAATAATAGTGAAGAAAAAAAAACATTCGAAATACAATAGGCCTTCGCAGCAGGCTTTGCTGCTCGGGCCTAATAAGAAAGAACAAGACGACTGGTAGTGTTTTATTAAAACTAATAAACAACTACTAAATTCCTCAACTGTTTTGTCATATGTCATGAACACACATCCAGGAGAAAAGTGTGCAACCTGAAATGCAGATCGGAAAACAATGGATGCATGCTTTCAAAAAAGAAAAGAATAAAGAAAGCCAACTGTAGCTTTCACAACTAGGAAAAAGACAGTATTGACAGCAGCTGAGCATAATGACAAGTTTGCAGCCAACATCTCAACACCAAAGCAGTTAGAAGGCCACGACAACATGAGAGGAGGAATACAAAGCAGCATGCGTAATTATTCAAAGCACCAGATATTTAACACAGAACTTATGGACATATGGAAAAGGAACAAGATTAGAAGTGATGCAGAAATACAGAATATTTATTGTCCTGATAATAGGAGCCTAGGCAGATCTTTCCACTTTGAATCTGCAACCTGAAGGGGGAGCGGTATAACTGATGAGTTAGGATTTAACAAGCTACCTTCAAGATTGTCCTGCAACATTGTGAGTAAAGAGCTTCAATAAATCTCTGAACAAACACTTGGTATCTCTGTTTTAGCTAGCCATGGCCTCATGTGCTATGCACCTTTTCTACAAGCTGTCTTCTTTTCCGCTGGGCTATTTTCACAGCAAATCATTAAATTTCTACAAAAAACAAACAACAACCATTAGCAGATGTTTTAGTTTTAAGGTGAGCAATCAAAAAGGCAGAAATTACTTCACATGGAAGAAACTTGATCTTTTCATGTGATTTTGTCCAGAACTGTCAGCAGCAATATGCCAGATGGAAAGGATAATGACAATCACTGTTTGCATTAGATCAACTGGGTATAATTTCCTACCAAACACCAACCCTCTGAAATTAATCGTACAGAAAAGGATATATTTCTTCACCTTTACTATAACCCTTCTGGATAACAGGAAAGTAGTGAATCAGTTGGCTGGAAAGCCAAGAAAACATTTATCATTTCCATTTGCTCAACAATCGTGCACCTTATTTTTAGCAGGTCTACTGCTTAAAATCTTAAGAAATAAAGTTAGTCATAATTAGAGGAAAAGAAGTGAATACTGCAAGGAATTCCCCTTCTCATTGCTGATGCAAAATGTAATTACTGATTTGTTAATCCCCACACCAGCCCCAGCCTCTATCCTTTACCTCAGTGCTGTATGCCAGACATTAACAAGGTAGAGGAGTCGTGTTTTAAAGTTTCACAAAAACCCTGCAAGGTTGTAACTGTATTTTTCCTGACCTACTGTCATCGCTGCAGTGCCGTGCGGGAGGATCTGCTTACCAAACAGACAGAGCACCTGGGTACTGCTTAAGCATTATGCCCTTCACATTTCCTGCTGATTGCATTCCTGTTTGTTGCCTAATAAGTAAAATAAGAAACCATATCGTTAGCTATAACAAAAAGAGCTCAGGTTGTGAGCTCTACCTGGAATGTGGTTAAATATTTCCCCAGCAATGAAAGAGTGTAATTGGAGAAGTTTTGCTGTGTTTTTGGATCGGTCACTTTAAGTGATCAGCCGAGCAACGGTCTGAAAAACCGTGATGCCAGGAAACCTACTGACCTTTGGAAGGACCGGTGTTGACAGGGAGCTAGTGGAGGCCTGAAAAGCACCAAGTGGCTCAGAGAGCAGAAATACATTCCAAGCGAGGTGCACAGGATCCACCAGCAAAACCACTAAGAGTCAGTCCAACGCCCACAGTAAGTGGAACAATAAGAGTCAATTCTGTGATGCAACACAAAACATCCTTGCTGTTGAAGTTTTCTCTTCTTCTGACTTAGCACGCCTTGTCTATATGGACTAAACTGGATGCAAGTTGGCATCACTTTCTTCTACAGAAAATGGCTTAAAAAGGGCCTATAATTTGAATACAAGAGAAAATCCAAACACATAGACTCCAAAGCTCTCAAACCAAAGTTTCTTCTGAAAAGACAATGTTTCTAGTAGGACTTCCTTCCCAATGCTGTCAGCACCATATCCGGTTAATGATGACCCCAGCTGCCAGGCCAGGCTTCATAGCAAAGAGACAGCAAAACAGACATTACACAATCCAAAAATGCAGCAGCACAGGAGGCTGCAGAAAACCACAGAAGCCTTCAAGACAGGGCTGAAACAATTAATCGGATTACTCATTTATTAAAATAACCGTCCACTAAAATAGCTATCGATTAATTGCCAACTGAAGTATAGACTCTGAAACATGTCTTTAGCTGACGGAGCATTAATTACACCAAAATTGTAAAAAAAACCAAACAAACAGAAAAAAAAAACAAACAAAAAAAACACACGCACACATATATTTTGCATTTAAGAAACAAAACAATTTTCAACCAACACCATTATCTATCCAGAACTTCTCAGACGTAAAAGATTTAATTTCATCTAGTTTAAAATGTGTAAAATATCTTCTTTAAGGAACCTTTCGCCATCTGATTATTAATCAATTAATAGAAGTAATAATCTACAGATTAATCGATTAACAATATGATCATTAGTTGCAGCCCTATCTGAATATTCGGTTGTTTTGTTCCAAGAGATTCTCCGGCTTCCTGTGCATCTCTGTGTTGCCTTGTGACAGAGCGGACACCTGCCAACGCGTTCAATGGATTTTCCAACGAATGCACAGAGAAGTTGGCAAATGGGCAAACATGACCCAAAGACATCCTTTACCCGCCCTGATCAATGATTCGCTGGTTATAAAAAACAAAACTTAATCTCTAATCAAAGAGCCCTGCCAGGTAACACCTGTGTTAAGACTTCTATGTATGGAAGTCAACTCAGCGGGTTTCAGTATGAGTGGGATTTTTAAAATGAAGTTAGACAAAAAAACAAAACACTGTGAGGTATCTAGAAAGGAAACTGCATTTTCCACAAAGTAACTTCAGAAAGCAACAACAGAAAGGTAAGACGTCAGTAGAAAACAGGAAGCTAAACAAATAACAGCAAAGTTACTTTGCCGTCTGTCGTATTAAGATGACAAACTATTCAATCACAGGACATGAAGGATCTGGGAATCGTGATTGTTCACTGTACATTTCCCAATGAAGGGACCTCTACTACTAACCAAGATTATATAAAATACCAAATCTGGTGGATCTGAATATCAACTCAAATGTCTTGTTTTGAAATATCACTGAAATCCAGTCTGGTGTGTAACAACAGTTTTCTCTCACAAGCAACAATGACTTGCTCCCAATAATAATCATTTGATTGATTTTTAAAAGACATGATGCTTTACTACATAGTGACCTACCAAGCTAAGACATTACTGTAAATAAGAATGGTTTCCTCTTAAGCTTTTTCTTAAAGCTGATATTTTTGTAAAGGTTTGTGAAAAAAGAAAGAAATTAAAGACATCTAATGTGGTCCAGTGTAAACTTTCAAGTGTATGAAACAACGTGATGAAAAGGTGGACCGTACACAAGGGATTTTATTCCTTTACCTATGCTCTATAACCTTGAGAATATAATTATATAATAACTAGATAATCCGTTTTACAGTGAGAAACAGTATAGATAATTATCTAAAACTGATACTAGCAGTTTAAAGCTTTGCGGAATAAGATCTCTACACAGAGCATCTGGTATATGTAGAATTATTTGTTTGTGCTATAAAAAAGGCTCCAAAACGAAGTGCTAAAGCGTGTAGTTAAAACGCTGCAGGTGAGTCAGGTGTTTACTTGTCTCAAGTAATGGGATCCGTAGGTAGTCAGAAATCACAAACAAATCTTCGCTGTTTTAGATTTTAAGAAGAAAGGGAGCGTTCACAAATGATAAACTTGGGGTGAGGATTAATATAGGATCAAAGCGTAAATAATCCTAGATTAAAACGACAAAACTCAGTGTGAAAAACAGACCATAGCACCAAACAGTAACCTGGTTAACAAACTGATCAACTTCACCTAACATGTTTTTCTCATGTCCACTCAGAGATATATCTTACCTTCCAGGTCTTGACCACCATTTCTCTGACAAAGTGTAATTCAACAATATATATCATACAGATCTAGTTTTATATGATTATTATTCTGTCGCGATGTAATGCAACTAATCTGCTATGCTAAAGTCTGCTATGCTAGCTCCTGCTACTAAAGCCTTTATGTTTTATCACTTCTTTAATGAAGAATGATTAGACGGATAATTGAAGTTTTTGATCTATGGGTATATTATTATGACAGGCTGTTAACTGTTAAGTCAGCATAATTGGTTGTTATCTAGTAGTTAATGTGTCAACGACAGTAGCTATTAGCATCAATGCTAGGTTACAAACTTAAGCCAAGTTAACGGTTCTCTAGATGTAGTCGGGGTAATCATACTTCTATAAAACATGTTCAACAGTGGAAAAAAAAGTTATTTGAAATGCCTAAGTAGATTAAAGCACTCAGGGTACCTTTTTGCTCCGGCTCTGCGCTCCTTCACTGCAGTCCGTGGTTCAGAAACGTCAGGGCTGCTGGTCACCTCACAGGCCCCGCAGTCAGCTACAGCTCTACTGCCATCTCTGGGAGCAACACAGCCGGGTAGGCAGCGCCACCCCAAATACTGCTGTGTCAAAGCTCACAAGGCAAACTCTTGGCATACTGACAGATAAAAGGAATACAATGAATTTCTTAAACGTGATATTTAATTTATATAGTTAGTTTTAGCTAAGCAGCTACTGACTGACTTTATTGCCTCAAAACAAAGGTAGATTTTGTTTCATATTAAAACTTATGGCTTAATGCAAATAGCTTAAAAATCTAATCTCCGATTTTTTCTTCCTATATCTGATGAATCGAGCCTCATACTTCATACTTTACTTTCAAAAACTAGCTTTTTTTTTCAATTGTGAGGTGACGGTAGAGGGCAACAAAACTCAAGCTTTGAAAATCATTGTAAAAAAATGTTTCACAATAATAATTAAAA
Source organism: Jordanella pulchra (assembly GCA_034780135.1). Classification (NCBI taxonomy): domain Eukaryota; kingdom Metazoa; phylum Chordata; class Actinopteri; order Cyprinodontiformes; family Cyprinodontidae; genus Jordanella; species Jordanella pulchra. The sequence goes on along the minus strand of JAUZNJ010113007.1, from coordinate 14,805 downwards.
AGACAAACTACAGGTTTGAAGCTAGTGGTGTTTCACAGAAAGCTAGTTTACCAGTTATAAGTAGGCCTAGACATCTAGGAACAAAAAGTGATGAACTGATAACACCTTAAACTATGGAAATCCAGCATTGGTGGGGGAAAAAGGACATGCTGTCATGCTGGAAAAATTTTCCAGAAATTAAATAATCAGAAACAGAAATTTTGATTAATTGATTTTATCGATTAATTGCCCAGCTCTTAAATCAATGCATAAATGCTGCAAAGATGATAATGAACTAAGGTGATGCACCGCAAAGAGATTTGACTATTTTAGCCTTATCATTCTGAAAAAACTGAAGCTGTTAAATTACAGCACTTTTATAATAAAGCTAAATACAGAGCATTGCGTAGTAGAAGGTAGGGTTGTCAAAAGTATTTTATCGATACTGGAAGGATATCACTACTAACAACAGGTGTTCCCATATCTTTAGTTAATATTAGATTAGATACTCATACTGGTCGCTCCCAGTTCATCCAGGACCAGGTCATAGGGGCAGCAGTCTCAGCAAAGGTTTTCTAGAGATTCCCAGACTTCCATCTCCCCTGACATCTCCTCCATCTCTGCTGGGGGAAGCCCAAGGTGCTCCCATGCCAGCTGAGGGGCATAGTCCCTCATGCGTGTCCTCAGTTGTCCCCTGGGCCTCCTCCCGGTGGGACGTGCCTGGAACACCTCCTGAGGGAGGCGTCCAGGGGACATCCAAAAAGATGTCAGAGTCACTGAAGGAGATGTGAAGGAGAAGCGGCTCTACTCCAAGCCTCTCTCAAATGTACCAAGCTCCTCACCTCTATCTCTTGTATCCGGGATCTCGTTCTTTCGGCCACAATCCAGATTTCATATAGGTGAGGGTAGGAACGTAGAACAACGATAAATTTAGAGCTTTTCCTTTTTGCTCACCTCTCTCTTCTTGCAAATGCACAAATCCATCAATCTCCTGCTCCATTCTCTCCTCACTCATGAACAGGACCCAAAGATATTTGAACTCCTCCACTCGAGGCAGGAACTCTCCTCAAACCTGAAGGGGACAAGCCATGTTTTTCCTGTAGAGAACCATGGCCTTGGACTTGGAGGAAGTGATCCTCATCCTGACCGCTTCACACTTGGCTGCGAACCACCCCAGCGCATGTTGTAGGTCTTGGCAGGAGGAAGCCAGCAGGACCCGTCATCTACAAAAGGCAGGAACGAGATCCACTGGTCCCCAAACAAGACCCCCTCCAGCCCTGGGCTGCGCCTAGAAATCCTGTCCATAAAGGTTATGAACAGGACTGGTGACAGAGGGCAGCCCTTTCGGAGTCCAACATACGCTGGGAACAAGTCTAACTTAATGCCGGCACTGCAGACCAAACTCCTGCTCCGCTTCTACAGAGACTGGATAGCCCCTAGTAAAGAGCCCCTGACTCCATACTTCTGAAACTCCCCCCACAGGGCGACATGAGGGACATGGTCGAATGCCTTCTCCAGGTCCCCAAATTATATGTGGACCGCTTGGGCAAACTCTCATAAACTCTTGACAACCCTGCAGAGCTTGTCCACTGTTCCAGGACGAAAAACATACTGCTCCTCCTCTAGCTGAGGTTCATCAATCAGCTGGACTCTCCTCTCCAGGACCCTGGCATAGGCCTTCCCGGGGAGGCTGAGAAGTGTGATTCCCCTGTAGTTGGAAGACATCCTCTGCTCCCCCTTCTTATGAAGGGGAACCACCACCGGCCTCCCAATCCAGGGGCACTGTCCCCGACCTCCACACAATGTTGAACAGGCTGTCATGGCTGACACGCCCAGCAACATCCAGAGCTCTGAGGTACTCAGGACGGATCTCATCCACCCTTGAGGCCCTGCCACTATGTAATTTTTTTGGCTATCTCGGTGACTTCGGCCTGGGGGATAAACAAATCCAGTCCCAAACACCCTGTCTCTTCTTCCACCACAGAAGGTGTGTCGGCCGGGTTGAGGAGATCCTCAAAGTACTCCTTCCACCATCCCACAATGTCCTCTTTCAAGGTCAGCAGCTCTCCACTCACACCGAAAACAGTGTTAGCAAAGCACTGGATTGCCCTCCAGAGATGCCGGACGGTTTGCCAGAATCGCTTGGAGGCTGACTGAGAGTCTTTCTCCATGACCTCTCCAAACTTCTCCCAGGCCCAAGTTATTGCTTTGGCAACTGCCTGGGCAGCAGCATGCTTGGACTTACGATACTTGCCTTCTACTTTGGGAGTCCCACAAGCCAACCAGGCTCTATAAGACTCCTTCTTCAGCCCTTTCTGCTGGTGTCCATTACAGGGTTTTGGGATTGCTACCACTTGAGGCACCACAGTCCATACAGCTACAGCTACGGGCGGTTGCTCGACAATGGAGGAAGAGAACATGGCCCACAACCTGGAAGAGGCTCTCCCGGATGTGGGAGTTGGACACGTTCTTGACCGAGCGCTCAACCAGACGTTACCAGCAGACCCTCACTACTCATTTGGGCCTGCCAAGTCTTTCTGGCTTCTTCCTCGTCCAGCGTATCCAACTAATTTTCATATACTAATTAAAACAGACCTGTAAAGAAAAAAAAAGATACTTTGTGCCTGGGGTACCTTTAATATATAATCCGACGCTTATTGTGACAACTCTGGTAGAAGGGCAATGGTAACACGTTGTAAAACAAATATAAAAAATGTGGTCTGTATTTTTTTAAATGTGTTATTGGGGTACTTTTTAAGCCTAACTGAGTTTGACTTATGCTGATGGCTAACTCCATACTTTTGGAACCAAAAAAAAAATGAAAGAGGCAGTGTTTATCTGTAGTAAGATACATATTTTACCACAATTTCATACCCCTGCTTGCGTGTACAAAACAGTACGTGTTGTGAAACCTGAATTCAACATAACCCCAAGCCACCTCCCACTGATATTGTTTAATGCCAAGAGATAACTACACATATGATTGTATTTTGGTCCATTATTTTCAAAGGGAAAAATTATGAACCAATTACCTAATTTTAAGAAAGGTCTTTTTGAAGTTCTTCCCCATCCTGGGTCTATTAGCTGTTTTGAGGTTTGCAGCTTGAAACACCATCAGCTGAGGTCAGGAGGTGCTGTTGGAAAGAATTGATGATTGGACTGAGAGAACTCCACGAAATTAGCTTTGAGACTCTTAGTCATTCAAATGCATCTGAATAAAAACACAACACTTTCAGTGAGTTTTTATGGGGAAGAAAGTCTTATTTCTTTGCTAGGCAGGCGTTGGCATTGGTTACAGCTAGTTGGGAGGGAGTGATCCAGTCACTCTGACACTTCAAACTCATTTATCAAACCAAAAAAAAAAAAATCACTATTCCTAAGGTTCGCAAATTACCTGATATCCGTAGGGCCAAAACACAAGAATATTAACACATATATTTTGATAGATAATTCATTTTAAGATTAGGCTGACATTTTTGGAACGCAAACTCTCTTAGGATCCAAGGAGCAGAAAAGACATAAAAAATATGAGGGGTGTAACAACCATAAAATGTTTGTGCTTTTTTTCCCCTGCATTCGCTAATCAAGTTAAAGTAGATTTGACAACTTGAGCAAAGTTCGAGTTCATTTTATAAATCAGTTTTTGTGTTTGACAAAACATTTCAGGAAGAGAAAAAAGAGAACAGAAAAACTAATGCAAACTACATAAAATCTAATTTGTCTAAGTAAGGATTAAAAAAACAAAGTTATAAAACATTATCCAGTGGGATCTTGCAGTCTTAGAGCAAGGAGAGAACTTTAGTCATGCTTCATTCAGTTTTAAAAAGATCAAACACAAAAAAGAAAGTCTGTCAAAAATGACCTAGAAGAATTAGCAAGGATTTTAGGGGACAGTTCAATTAGTTATTTTCTTTTTTATCATTGGCCTTAAAATACATTTTTGTGTTTCATTTGCACATAAATCCACCTAGTGGCCATGTGCATGATTACAGTCAATAATCTGTAACACTTGCATGTATCCTTATCCTGTAGGGCCCATGGAGATTGTCATTAATCAGTAATATTGATTGATATTCTGATTATCACATAATGAAATATTTTGAGCATGATATTTGTAAATGCTCTGAGAAAAGTACAATCATATATGGCAGGCTGCGTATGTTTTGGTGTCACTTTAACAAAATGGCATGGGCTTTGGCAGACAGTGAAAACGCTTGTGGGATGTGGAAGAAAGCCCTGAATATGCTTGTTCAACTTGGACAAAGATGTGCAAAACAGGAGATTTTATTTATTTTTATTTAGAAATACACAATTTTCAAAAGTGTTTGATTATCTACTCCAGGCATCCTCAAACTGGTCCTTGAGGTCTGTTGTCCTGCAACAGAGATCCATCTCTACTTCCACACCTGAATACCATTGTTAAATTATCTCCTCAGTATGTAGCCAAGTTCTCTAGATTCCTGCTAATGACCTGATTATGACCTGATTATTTGATCCAGGTGTGTTAAAGCAGAGCCACATCTAAAAGGTGCAGGACACGGGCCCTCGAGGACCGCAATAGAGGAAGCCTTTAAGAAAAAACTTCTCTGGTCTTTGAAATAACCCATTCACAGAACAACGAAGATGCAGGGTTAGAGCCTCTCTGTATGTATAAGGTGCAACCCCAACTCATGTAAAACAATAAACCTATACCTATGAATAAATTATGAAAAAGTAAAAAATACAGTTCTTAATAGCAAATCTAAAGAATCTTATAATATATTTACCTTACATTACTGTGAGAAATCAAGTCAAGATATTCACACATTGTTGAAACCCTTCCCCTTCCTAGTTGGCTTCATTTTCTTTTCCCAAACTATCTAAAATCTATCAAAACTCCATCCAGACTTTACCATCCACTTTCAAAACTCAACCTAAAACCTGAACTATTAAAAACTTGTCAACAAAAACCCACATTTGGACTAAATATTAAAGTTATCTAATTTTCTTCCAGTTGCCACTTCCCAAAGTAGTCACTTGATTCGGCAGGGTAGCAAGGCTTTGGGTTATAAATGGGTCATCATTTTCAGCTCATCCTTTAAATGGAGCCTCAATGCAGGCTTACATACAACTCAGTAGAGAGATGGTGCTAAAGTCAGAGAAGAAGAAGAATTGGTTCTAACCAGGAAGGCACAATCTTAAAAAAAAACTTGACCTCCGAAATGCCTACTGTTTTGTCCGTATAAGTCAGGCGGATGAATACAGGATACTTTTCATACCCCACTTACCCACTTTGAATATTTGGCCACCCCTTTTTTTCAAACCAACGCACCAGACGTTTTTCAGTCACTCATTCTTCAGTGTTATCCATGACTTTCTCAACCTGTTTGTGGTGTTCTATTTGGATGACATATCACTCTTCTCTTAAAATTACAAGCCCCCTACCCCAAGTCCTTCAGCACCTCCTTAAGGATCGTCTTAAAGCGAAAGCCTAGAAATCTTTGAGGGCAGACAGGTTCATTCAAACATGGAAAAGTTTAAACTAGTACTGGACTGACCTGGCTTAATTGAAGATAATAATATAGCAGAATTATTGCTGAAACAATTTTGCTCTCCAGTTGTTTCATCAGACCTCTTTTTTGGTAGATTGAGAAAATGTTTTCGTAAGGTCCAAAATGACGAACCTGACCCTGGGCTGATTGAATCTTTCTTCTCAATGCTGTCAAGCCTAAACTCATTTGTTGGTTCATAATGCAAATTTCTCTTGAGAACCAAGAATTAGCTGCACCATCAGGAGGAGGTTCTGTTTGCCTGTGCCATTTGTGTCAGACAACTTACTCTCTACAGCCCCTGTGCACCTCAATAAATCAGAGGCTCTTTCCCTTCCTCCTCACCGACCATACGATTGTGCAGTAGACCTTTTGCCAGGAGCTCTATTACCCTCCAGTCGTTTGTATAACCTGTCACGCCCCGAGAGGGAGTCGATGGAGAAATACATACAAGGAGTCTCTGGCAGCTGGGATTATTCGTCCATCGTCCTCTCCTCTGGGGTCAGGGTTCTTTTTCGTGGGCAAAAAGGACGGCTCGTTGAGGCCCTGTATCGACTTTCGAGGACTCAATAACATTACTGTTAAGAATAAGTATCCTCTTCCTCTGCTTTCCTCGGCTTTTGAACCAGTGCATGGAGCTACAATGTTCACCAAATTGGACCTTCGAAACGCTTACGCTTACCACCTCCTTCGTATCCGAAAGGACTTCAAGACTCCTATTGGCGCCTTCGAATATTGCGTCATGCCTTTTGGTCTGTCCAACGCTCCAGCCTGCTTTCAGGCTTTAGTCAATGATGTATTAAGAGACTACCTGAATGTGTTTGTTTTTGTCTATCTGGATGACATTCTCATCTATTCTCAGATGCAGGAGAAGCACAAGAGACACGTCCGCATGGTTCTTCAGAGGCTCTTAGAGAACAAGCTCTTCGTCAAGCCCGAAAAATGTGAGTTCCACCAATCATCCGTTTCCTTCTTGGGATTCATTCTAGGGAACGGACAGGTTCGGCCGGACGAGGAGAAGATCCGCGCTGTTCTGGATTGGCCCACACCAGAGACATGCAAGCAGCTTCAATGCTTCCTTGGCTTCGCTAACTTTTATCGTCATATTTTGCCAGCTCCATTTTTCTTAGTATTTAATATTTCTTTAGGAGCTAAAATCTATTATGTTGCTTTGTCCACGACTCTTGTTGTTGTTCTTGATTTGTATGTCCAGGGACTTTTCCTTAACAAAACGTCATTGTTTACTGCATAATATTTAGAAATTCAAGGTTATGGACAGCAAAATCCTCCTCCCAGACTTACATCACACGAGTGACATGTTTTGTCTTCATTGTAGTTAGATGTACCTAGAGATCTACTGCTGCAAAAACCAGATGCAGAATTTGTGCCAAATATGAATATTAACACACCATGCTGCTTCATTGTGGGCCAGCTATCAAGTCATTAAAGAATGATTAAAATGTGTAAATTATTTGCTGATTTTATACAATGAGAGGTTTCAGGGATGGCAATGTGTTTTTCATCTTTCAATTCTGGAAGTTACAGGGTATGTCATAGTAAACAATGTCAAACTGTCATGATCCGGGGTTCTGTTACTCTGCTGTGGGTTTTGTTTTCCCGGTGCGCCTGTCCTTCTTCCACCACCAGATGGTGCCAGGTTCTGGTTGGAGTGCGGTGTGGCTCCCCAGCAGCACAGGTGTCACCAATCTTGCCTCATCAACTCTCTGCACTTAAGGAGCTGCTGCCAAGTCATCGGTGCCGAGTGTTTGCCAGCTTTTGGTACCACAGAGCCTCCTGAGTCAGATCTCTGAGTTTTCTCCTTGTTGCACTGAATCTCCTTGTTTCTTTGTGTTTTTCCCCGTTGCCTTCAGGTGATCCCCTGGAATCAAGATTCACCGTATCGCTCCTGGCTACCTTCCTCTGCAAAACCTTTCCTCGTGACGTGGTTTTATCCTCTGGATGTCCGAACTCTCAGACCCAATCCTCCGTTGTTCTCCTGGATCTCCTTCGCCCACGACTGGCAGCCAAACCGCTCCTCTAGTCTCTGACCAACCGGAGCCGACCTGTCCGTTTCCCACCGCACTCCTCCGTTGCTCCTGGACCCACAAAGGAAACAAGGACCCCGGACACCCATTACCTCCCTTCAAAACCTGGAACCGATCTCCAAACAGTAAGACTCAATCTTCCTAGCTGTTGCTACTCCGAATTTCAACTCGTCTTGAACTTACCAATCTGCTCTCTCTCCCAGTGACTGCCTCAGTCGGTGTTTTCCCCCCGGACCTGGCTCTCGCCTCACTCCTGTGTTCTTCTCTTAAAATAAATACCTTAAATCTGATTTTGCTCTTGTGTCTTGTTGTTCTGCATGTGAGCTCGGAGCTTAAACAAACCCATCATGACACAAACAAAAACAATGCTTTCCGAAATTCGTGGCTCATTTGTTACATAATTTAATCCCTACAAGATAAATACTGGTAAATGTCCATCAAAAGGAAACTAACCAGTGGATATCCAAAACAAATCAGTTCTGACAGTTTTATACTATGACCTTGTGCTATTAACCTTTTACTTACTTATTTACTGTGTAATTTATATACGCCTAAAGAAATGCAAGACAGCTATGAAACAGAGTGACCTGTTTTTCAAATTGTTCTGTTTGATCAAAGTTTTACCACTTTTTGAAAACTGTCTTAACTAGATATGTTATACGTACATTCATATTGGCTAAATATTGACAATTCTGATCTTATGTTTGTTGTGCAGTTGTTTTTTTAAAGGTGCTATATGCTTTTTTTCATCTACAGCGTTATAAAACTGCATCCACTGAATAACAGATAAAGTTATGTACTGTATGTATGAAATTACATTAGAACAATTTTTTAGCAATTAGTCAGCAACTTAAACAGGACTATGTGGGAGAATACAACTGTACCCTTGCCCTGTGAAAGTGATGGTTATACATATGTTCGCAATCAGAGATGCAGTAGGCTATTTCAGTTCTTTTCTAAGAATTTGTCAGAATCAACATTTGCTTAGGCGGCCAAAAGTGAGAGCAGTCAAGGCAGAAATGTCCCTGCTGATTCTCCCTGAGCGTCTCTTAACCTTACAAGTCAGTTAGTAATAAAAACAGATGGACAAATGGTCTTACTTGTTTTCATTCTCCATTCTCTGTAAAGTTGTTGATCTTGGCCTAATAATTTACCCTGTGGAGATATTAGCAACTCTCAATGATCTTGTTTTTCTGCACCCTTTCTCTTATTCCTTTATCGCTCAGGAACCTGAATGTTTCATTCAGCTTCTCCAAATGATAAAAATCACTGCCTCTGACTTCTCTTTTTAACCTTTTTCTGCCACAAAAGACATTTCAGCCATTTAGATATCTAAATGTTTACCTGTTACTCAAAGAGGAAACTAACACAGATACAGACATGTGTTAAAAGTGACTATTTTGGCTCAGATCTTCGAGGCTTCTGTAAATGAGAAATTAAAGGAAACTCATATCATCACATATCGCTTCTGGCTTTAGAAAAGAACACAATTCAACCACAGTAGCCCTAAAAGTAATTTTTAAAGTTCAAGAAAGTATGAAACAATGTGTATCCTTTTTCATTGAGCTTTCAAAGGTTTTTACTGCAGTGGATCATGTGTTAAACTGACAGGACAGGTATTTGGTTTCTCTAAAAATATCTTCCCAATAGAACTCAGTATGTGAAAGGAGTTCCCATGGGATTAGTTCAGGGACAATAAATCAAACATTAGTTTTCTTTTTATAAGATGAATCTACTGTGATTAATGCCATTAGATCCACACGCTACCAGGCACCTGAATCTGCTCCAACAATTCTTTCATACTGCTCTGCAACCTTTGCGCAGCTCTAAATTAGATCTCAAAGCTGAAAAGATATTGTGTTGTTTTACCAACTCTTGATTAAATTGCACGGATTTTCTAACTATTACTAATCTTCATGGTTTGAGGATTGATTAAGTGTCTGAATTTAATGCTTTAGACTTGATTTATGATTGTTTCTCCTGAGACACCAATCTTTCCTTTAAATTTAGTCATGTCTGACTTTTCAGTCTAACAAAAGTTTGTATTTTTTTTTTACTTGACAGTGGAGATGTAAGTATATGAATGTTTTGAGTATGAATTCAATGACTGCTATGCTGTTAATGTTTTGAATGCTTAAATTGTCTTTTTTCAACAAAAAAACCCTTATCTCTCTAATGATTTTTCCCACAACAAAACTTAACAGTTTGATTCACTTTTTCCGATACTATCCAATTGTATGCATTGTCAGTGCAAAAGTAAAACCAGCAAAATTTCTTCATTCAAAAAGCTGTTCTTTGCCTTTACTCCTTATATCAAACATTATCAAGAAAAATATACTATAGTGATTTGCAGAATCTGTTCCTATCATCAGTGTCAAGGGCTTGGACTTGGACTGAGTTAGGGGAAAAAGCACTCAACTACTTTACCATTAATGGATTCAAATTGGCTCCAGAGTGAGCAACATTCAAATCAAACTTGTTCTTTTTAGAGAGACATTTTTTATATTAAAAGAATTGTAGAAAACTGTTTTAACTGATGATTTATTCAACCACACTAGTGAATATGTTATTTCATTATTTTAAAAATGTAATATTATGGTGACCACAGTATTTTTGTAATTTGCAAAATGTTATATAATATTTCTTTTGATGTTGTTTTTGTTTTGACTTTTTATATCATCAGTGATAAAGCTTTACAGACTGTTATTAGTCGTGTGCCACAAAAGGCTTTAAACTTAAATGATAAAATAAATACGACCTCCTATTATTTCGATAGAAGATTTAAGTTTCCCCTTGAAATTGATCCTGTACCTTGGATTTAATGCAGTCTTTGTGACCAAATATTAAATATTCTAAATGAAGACATTAAAATAGACAATAAATTCAAGCTTTAATAGTTTTAGTATGCTCGAATGAAGTATATTTAAAAAGCAAAAATCAAAACAGACTAATCATTGTCCCTTTATCATAGACAACAGAGTAAAGCACTCGTATATAAACATCAAATACTTTATATATTACAGCTGGAGGTTTATTGAGTTATAGCTTGTGGTGTAAACTTTACAGGGTATATATATCAATGTCAGGAAATCTAGACAAACTGTATCCTCAGCAGCAGATTGTAGGAAATGATATGACTTAATCAGTGTGGGATCTACAGCTATGTTATTATTCACCTCTAGCTTTCTTTAGGCAAGTAATAACTCCTGGAACTGCTTTTCGTCTGGTTTGAATTAGTATTGGGCAGGCATTGTCATATTTTTTACCTATTAAAATTCTCTGCACATGTTCACTAGGGACAAAACAGAACTGGAGGATGTTAGGTCATGGAGTCCTCTGCACTCATATCTTTCATATGTGTCAATATTACTATGTGGTAAATAAAAGTAGTGTATTTAATGCAATAAAAGTAACCTAATTTACTAATATAAAACATTTAATTACACAAGTTCCTTTGACTTTAAAACATGCATCTCCAAAGAAAAGTCTGTTTGGTTAGTGTCAGAACTTGGCTTGATCAGAGTTCCCAGAAAGAAAAGGTCTGCTAAAGCGTATCAGTTTGTTCTATCTGTGATTCTTATCTTAGATACAAAAGATTTGATCTGATTTATTAAGAGAAATACTGAATAAAGGCTTTGTACTCAGGATAGCTGACAACACTCAGGATTTAAGAAACCTTTGATGTTTCTTGATAATTTCCATTTTAGCATTCACGTTCATGCATCCTGGCTGCTCTTAAACACCATTGGTGTGCACAGACTTTTTGAAGGACATGGGCAAAAAGAACAGAAAGGGCACATACAGAGTGTCCTCAAAACTGTACAGGGCAATTTGGCTCCAGAGAGGGAACTTGTGGGCAGTTTAGCACATTTTTTGGCTAAATTGCTAATATCGATCCATCCTCAACTGAAAAATCTCCAATAGTTACAGATAAATGGAAACACAGTTTAAGATTTGTGAAACCTGTTATTAACTGTAAAAATAAAAAACAATTGCCAAAATGTCCATACCTATGGAGTTGAGCAACGTGCACTGCTCTGATGTTAAGGTGGACCTCTTAATACGAACTCTGCCTCAAAAAGAGCATGTGCAAAAGTGACTGTGAAAAAGTGAAAAATATTTTCTCACATTAAACTCCTGCTCCTCAAAACCGTAAGACCAAAATCTCACTGTATTATCACCATTTTACATCAAAAGATAAGATGATTGGGCCTCATGCAAGAACCTTACATAAGAACAAATTTGTTCTTAAATCATTCTTATCAGCAATTTTGGAAAAAATGTCACATTCACTATTTTTCTCCTATTTCTAATCTTTTCTCAGGTTCGAACAAATTTTACCTGTCCTCCAAACAACAAAGGAGTCTTATACAATCAGTCAGCTGTTATCCAAACCTAGTTTTTTGCCTAAATGAGCATATTTGTTGTTACTTAGAAGCAATTGTTCATTTCTAAGCTACATTATGATATATTATGCAACTCTGCAATTACAGTTTAAATTTTTATTCACTGATGACAGAACTATTGGTCACCACACTTGCAAGGCGCACGACGGTATCCAGGGGACCCTAGTTTGTTGTTATTTAGTCAAAAAAAAGAACAATCAGAGATCAACCTACTGTTAAAATAAGATCTGGAACAGAAAATGGATGGAAAGTTCAGCAAAGCTCCTCTTGCACTGAATGTGGAATATTTGGGTTTGGGTCTGTTTGAACTAGTCAAATTAGAGTTTCACCATCAACATTTTTATGTTTATGTATATGAGAGAGGAGAATGACAGATGGTCTGGATAAGCACAGTACATGTGTGTGAATAAAAGGAGATTTAAAAGAATGTTTTGTTGTGTTGGTTGATAGTGAACTTAAGTATTAAAATCATATACTTGTCATTGACTGTTTTGGGATCAAATGATTTCTATTTTTTATTATCTTAACTGAATTCTATTTTTACTGCCGTAACAGTGCAACCACAGCATTTATAGGTCTTGTTATTTATTCCCCACTCCTTTACCTGTCCTTTAATTCTGCTGCTCAGCTCTCAGCTAGTAGATCCTCAATCTTTGAACCCATACAGTTTATCTCCTTTGTCTCTTAACGCCTTTTTTCAATGAACACCTTCTGACAAGTGGTGGGAAGCTACACTTGTTAGATGCTCCATTATTGGGGCGATAATTATGCAGATTTAAATTTTTCAGAAACGCACGCTCACTTACACACAGGTGGACTTCACGAGGTTTACAAGGATCATTTACAATCATTTACTGAAGTTATGAACATTTGTTGAATCTTATGTGGGGCGTTTGTAAAAGCCCACAGTAGGAGAAAAAGTACTAGAAATTTACGTCAAGAATCCCAAAGTGTTGCTGTATGTGGCCCAATTTTCCTGAGGCACATGACACATACAGAAATATTAGCAAAGCAACTGAAAATTAACTGATGACAAGAATTACATAACTTTTTTTATTCAGTTTGACTGGCACCTGTAAAGTTGAAACATATAAAGACAACTTTTTTTTATTATCACTGAGAAATAAAACGTCTTATCAGAAAAATATACATAATGGTTTGGGCTCATTGCTTCCAGAAGAAAAACAGCTTTTGCAATTGAAGTTAGGAGATTACAAATAAAACAATTGAACTGAGGTGGGCCAGATATTCATCCATGGTGCTATCCCCAAGAGACCTATGTTTTGCTTTGAGCGACTCACTTTAGTCTTTGACCAATCTCTACATTTGAAAATGTTGTAGAAGCCTTTTTCATTGGTACAAACAGTTATAAATCTGTTCCTGCCTTTGAAAAATTATGCAAATTAAGGGTCATTAAGACCAAACAGCAGGAAAGTCGTTAAATTTGTTCAGTTTTTTTCTCCTTTCTCAGTCATGGAACGTAACGGTTTGGAAAAAAAAACCTGACAGCCTTTTAAATATTCTTCTAGTGAGGGGTTTAAAACTGATGCAAAAAGCCAGTAAGGTCATAGGCTGAAAAAAACGTAAAGGGTGTCTTTTTTTTCTGTTTTCTTTCTTTTTCTGTACCAAAATGCATAATTTCTAACAGCAGATAGTATAAAAAAGACATTCTGAAGGCTGTTATAGAGAAATGTAAATGGGCTAGAACCTCCCAGATATCAAAGCTGTACAAAAAGTGGAGATCAAACATGGGCCACAAATCCACAGCAACTAATAAATTCACATAAAAGGAAACTGATTTTTCTTCATATTTTAAATGGGTAATAATCTTCTGTTTGCAAGTCAGTGACATTTCTTGCTCAGCAGCAAAACTTCAGGTGTAAATCTGTCCGTGGGAGGTCTCTGAATAAGAACAGTACCCTAATCACAATGTAGGAATTTCTTTAGTGATAAAAGGAGGATCATAGCTTAAGAGTTATGGGGTTGAAACACTAAAGAACAGTAAATCAAAACCCCAGCAACTGTTGAAGTTTGCCAAATGACCCTTTTTATGACAAGAGCGTAAAGAATGTGAGTAAAGCATGCTTCCCTGCTTTACATTTTGAATGGTCCATCTGCAAACAGAAAAAAATCTGGAACCAGCAGGTTCTGAATGAACATAATGTAAATTCAACGCGGGAGAAGGTGAGCTAAATTTCCCTGGAAATATTGAATTCCTTATGTACGGCTGTTTTTTAGTTATTCTGCAAGATGGAAGAGGGAGATTTCTGCAGCAAAACAAAGTAACCTCTATTACTGATAAATAAAGAGCTGTTTGCTCAGGGTTGATGAGCGTTGAGCTTTTAATAGTCGCTGAATGAGATCAACAGTACTTTTGAAAGTGGCAGACACATTATAGAGGGATAATGATTATGGCAGACAGGCCTCCAGCTATCAGTCTGCTTTGCTTGGGTGATCAGCTGCATGACAATGGAGCCATTTATCTGAAGGTAAAAGCTCAACAGAACAATCTGAAGTATGCAAAAGCATTTACACTCTTTGAATAATGTAATATGTAATGTTAGAATAACAGGCAACAAAATCGTCTATCTGGCAACAAAAGTGTTGAGAGGTGGATGAAAAATGTTATATATTGGTTCTGTATATGTTTTAATTCTTTCCTTTGAAAACTGAATTTATAGGGCATTTTTCTTTTTTTCACTGGCAGTAATCTGTGATACATCCCTCTCAGATTGCCCCACGGCTCCTCATTAGAATATGACAACATATTTCTAGCATTAATGTAAATAGACTGAATATGGCAAAACCCTTTAAAGAATAAATAAGAACTCAGAAGTGATCAAACAC
>JAUZNJ010112996.1:0-15474 GCA_034780135.1 Jordanella pulchra | reverse complement strand
AACAGTATTTTCCTGGAGGGTCATTGCTCTCACCAACCTGACTAGTGCAAAAAGAATGGCCATTAGTTGCAGTGATACTGACTTGTTCTTACTTGAGTTGACCTCAAATGTTGAAACTGAATTTGAAACGCAATCAACATGTAAATAGAGAGTCCAATAAACAAAGAATTGATGGAGAATGCCTGGTATCTCAGAATCTAATCCATCATGTATGATATTTTACAAACCCCTGTCTTCATGTTGCTGTCAGTGTTTTACTACAAAATGCTCCAACAGGACAGATTCTCTTCACACTCCACTGTTCCTTTGTTTTATTGGAGATTTTCATCAGGTTATCAATGCGTCCGAAAGTAACAACCCAATTTTTTAGAAAGTAAGGAGTTAAACATACTGATATGTAGTCGGTGTTATAATACAGGCTGAAGAATAGAGTAGTCACTATGAATCAACAGTCACAATATAAAGTGTACAATTTCGAAATATAGAATAGGTATGTGAACATGTGAGTTAAATTGTATGCAGAAGAAGTGTACAATACATTAACATTAACTCAACAAAGACATTTTCTTTATTTTTCTTTGCGAAGTACTCAAAGGAATTAGAAGCACACCCTGTAACAATTTATCGCGCAATATATCATGTATAGTACCACATCTAAACACCCTGGCTAAGATTTCGTTATTTATTTTCCCACACATATCTTGAAATCCTTTGTCCAGAAGGTGGTGCTGTAATGAAGTTACCCCTTCTGTAAGGAAAAAAAATCCCCAAATGCATCAAGTCTTGACTTGGCATTTAGTTGGACTAGAAGAAATGCTCTTTAGAGGGACAGACACTGATTTGGATATACATGCATGTATATAAATATATTTAAAATAACTTTTAGATCAAGCAATTAAACAGAGACAAACTCCTTAATTTATTTTTAAGGAATGCATTCATGTAGCCCTTTTGAATCGGTCTGAAATTCTACCTAAAAAAAACACCATACAAAGTGTTTCTCCTTCTGTGACATTTGCTTAACTAAATGGATGTCAGGAATAATACTTCTTTTATTTTGTGTTTCTCACTCCACTAAGAGTAATGACCTGGTTTTGAATTCCCAGTGGTGTTACTGGATACAAAAATGCCACAGTGACCACAATCACTTAGCAGGGATTCAAATTTCTGTTTATGCAACTCCTCTCAGCATCCTTGCAAAAAGGTGGGCTTTTTTCTCAAATATAAAAATAGGGTTAATGTCCTTGTTTCTAGTCTTCAAAACACTAATCCTGAATGTAGAAAGTTAACAGATAAATTTAAGTTGTACAGTCTAGATAAAACATCCTTTCTGCTTTGCTGGTGCTCTTTAGTGCCAGCTCACTTTTAAGACTTATTCAGAGTGGAGTCTCTCCCCCCCACCTGCCCACCTTTCTCTCATTTTACGCTGTTCATGAAAGCTGTCACAGTCTCAGAATCAGTCCTTTCTGTGAAGCAGCACTCTGTTCACTCTGCACAAGAACCTCAATTCTGCAACAAAACCACATGAAGATAATTCAAAACTGCTGGAATCAAACACAGGGTAGGATATGATAATAATACTTCTTTTACTTCTGTGTATTTAAGGCAATCTATATAACATGTTGAAACGTATGTATTTTAATAACATAGCATTCTGTCCCAAAAAACAGATTTGCTTTCTTCCTGTGGTGGTCGCAGGATTTAAAAGAACAAAGTCAATGACTCAGACAAACTGGTCAGGATTATTAACTATTAACAGGAGTATTTACTTTGGAGACAGTTTTCTATTTGTTGGTCTGTGTGGAGTAAACTTACAGTACCTTATGTTTTCACACAGCATAACTTTGTTTCTTTTTGCACAGGATCTTAATTCTAGAGATGACATGTGTCATAATGTCAAATGAATGGGGACCTAGGAGAAAAACTTTATAACAGAAACTACCAGACACCTGAGAATAATCATGATTTTGTCATTGCTGTTTTTGGTAAGTAGGTTCTTACATATGTACATATACATATGTACATATATACATACATATATATATTTAAAAGGAACACACATATAGAGGTATACATATCTATCTATATCTTTTCTATTTTCTGGGTTTGTTTTTCCAGTATTTTTTTTTATTTATTTCACATTGTGATTATTACACAATTAGATATACTAAATAAGTTATTATGAACTTTTACTCAGTTCATAATAAAAATAAAAAAAATTACCAAACATTTGTTGAGCAATTTTGGCAGCTTTTTACTTTAAATCAAGTAAAAATATTTGAAAGTAGTGCTACTCTTGCCTGAGTACAGGTTTTGAGTACTCTTCCCACATCTGATAACATATGTACAGTGTGTGCTTGTGATTGTTTTTTCTATCTCATAATTACACAGGGTTTTAATATGGTGGTCTGTCATGAGCATTTTTTGGGAAACCCAGGGAATCTGAGAACTGAGAGAAAATTTTCTGA
The DNA here is from genome assembly GCA_034780135.1 of Jordanella pulchra. Classification (NCBI taxonomy): domain Eukaryota; kingdom Metazoa; phylum Chordata; class Actinopteri; order Cyprinodontiformes; family Cyprinodontidae; genus Jordanella; species Jordanella pulchra. The sequence continues at coordinate 13,006 of JAUZNJ010112996.1, read as the reverse complement.
TGGTGTTGATAAGCAGCATAAGCTTCCTTCCTGGTATAATACATCTGTTGATGCAGAGCTGAAACATGGGGCGATCGGCTCGTTCTCTCATAGCAGATGGCAAACACAGATGGCTTCCTCCAAAACTGTTTATTCATTTCAAGTAAAGGAGGACACTATGCCAGGTTCGCATCTTTTCTTCTGTTAGAAAACATGAATGTTTGTTTACAAGAGTTAATATGACATCTCATTAAATGCTTGAAATATCTGGTTGCTTTATCTCACTTTATCTTCGTACTGTGAAGATAATTTCTAATTTTTGCCAGATGTTTTCTTTGTATTCCATATTTATTGGATCAAATAGCATTTATCTGCATTTGACTATGTTTCTAGGAACTGTTGTGGGAAAGGTGGAAGCACAGATGGAGTTTCCCACACTTATCACATACTCGGTTCAAGAGGACGATGGGGAGAACATGTTCCTTCTAAATCCCGTCTCTGGGGAATTCCTATTATCCCGTAACCTGGACTTTGAAACACAAAGGTTCTACATTCTCACAGTGGAGGTGCAGCAGGGGGACTTACAAGTATCCAGTGTCAGAATCTACTTTAATGTGCTTGATGTCAATGACAACCCTCCTGTTTTCAGTCAGAGCAACTACTTTGCATCACTGCTGGAAGACACACGTGTTAGAACTTGCTTCCTGTTACTAAATGTGTCAGACAAAGATGATGGTAAGGGTCTGCCATGGGTTTATAGGACTTCTTCAAGTCATTTAACTAATTTCTTTCAATCCAGATTTGAAACTTTACTTCTTATGATACTAATCAAATGTAAGTCAAAGAGAAAACCAAGAACAAATACATAAGGTTCAGTGCAATCTAAAATAGAAGGGAATAAGTTTTAAGACTGAAGACAGAACAAGAGTTACATGGCTATTTTGAGAGCTATTGCAGAAAAGGAAGAAACTCTTTCTACTGTTCAGACCTTGATATGTCGTCAAAGGCAACAACATTTGACTTATTATGTCAGCATATTGTTTTGGGTATTTTTTAACAGCATGAAAAGCTGGAAATTCTGTAAAATTTATGCCCATTCAAAGACCTCAAAGATAAATCAACGAACCTTCATCTCATTTATCATGCATTTGATAAAAGTCATCTGAGGAATCAAACTCTTAAATATTAATATAATTGGAAGTCATTGTTTCCATCCAGGTTTATGAATAGAGTCATTAAACCCTTGGTGTCAAGTCCTGTCTTGCATGTTTTAATTATTTTCCACATTCAACACATGTGATTCTTTGTGTGGATTTAAACATTTAAAATGCAACATATGCTGCAAACTGAAGATGTCTTTTCTTGCAAACCCTTCAGTTATATTTTTCTGTGGGAGCGCCTTCTCCAATAAATGATCATCCACAACTGAAGTGGCTGCTGAGGGCTACATAAACCTGTCTTTTAAAACTAAGCCAGAATTGCTAAATTAATATTTCCTTGTATTTAAATGTTGATGTCAGTATAGATGCATTTATAGTTACCATAAGTATAACTCACTTGTTTTGTTAAAACAAGTGAGAGACAAAAAAAAGAGACAAACGAGACAAAACTATGTGAGAATCTTTCTTTCTTTTCTGATTTCTTAATCAGGGCTAAAAAGAGAAAACACGTTTTGAAGATGAGTTATTTATAGATTTTATCTTATGGCTGTAGTTTATGCACAATTGGTTGAATAAATCAGAAGTCTTGCTTAATGACATTAAAATATAAGGTATTACGAAATACTATATGCAAGGAAAATAAGTTGTATATGAGTGAAAGATATGAAGATGTCAGTGCTACTCTTTTTGTCTTCTTCCTTCTAGGTGAAAATGGACAAGTAGAACTGATTGTTGCCAGCGGTGATGACCTGGGCATGTTTTTTATAAACTCAGCTGGTAGTTTATGCCTGAACAAAGAGCTAGACAGAGAGAGTCAATCTTTCTATAATCTGACTGTAACAGTAAATGATTGTGCCCTGCCAGCGGCTTCACAGCTCACCAGCACAGCACATATAGATGTGGTAGTGGAGGATATTAATGACAATTCTCCAGTTTTTGTGTCTGCCAAACATGTTAGTATACCGGAGGACTCCATGTTGCATTCCGTTATTATGACGGTACATGCTGAAGATGAAGATGCAGGATCCAACGCAAAGATTTTGTATTTTTTAAGCAGCACTTCTGGTGGGACATTCAGTATTGACAACACAAGTGGAGAGACTTTTCTGGAGGAGATATTAGACAGAGAAAGGGTGGACACTTTGAATATTACCGTGACAGCAACTGATATGGGTTCACCTCAAATGACCAGCACAATGACTTTCACCGTTTTTGTCGAGGATGTAAACGATAATAACCCCGTGTTTTCACAAAGCAACTACACTCTGCTCATCAAAGAAGATGTTCGAAGAGGGACAAGTCTGGTTCAGGTTAAGGCTCAGGATCAAGATATTGGATCAAACGGACTAGTGCGGTACATGTTGACCCCAGCTAGTCCCTTCATGGTTGACACAGTTCGTGGTGTGCTCTACGTGATGGATCTACTTGACAGAGAAAAAGACTCAAATTACACCTTAGTTTTAACTGCTGCCGATAAAGGGGACGTACCTAGGTCTGCTACTACTGCTATTAGCATCACAGTGTTGGACGTTAATGACGTGACACCACTGTTTATTCCAGAAACTCTGATCATTCACATTAAGGAGAATGAAGAGAATCCATCTGAGCTTACATATCAGGTATTGCTGTACCTCATGCTTCATATTTCATGTAGATGTCACTAGCCATGGGTCAGTATGAAGTTGTCATTGTATGATACCCCTGAGGAACATTACCATAGTATTATGGTATTACAGCTGTCACACTAAAAAAAAATGAAAGAAGAAAGTAAATATTATTTAGACTGCTACAAAAAATATTAAATATTGATAAATACATTTTAATTAAATATTTCAAGGATGCATTTAGTAAAAATATTCATACGTAGACTTTGCTGAAGAATAGAATAGAATAAAACATCAACCAGATCTAGTAGCACTTTTTTATGTAAATATGATCATTATTCAGAATATTCAGCTTTTTTTTGCTGCAGTTTTACAAGTAGGCCAAATATAAAAACCTCATAATTATTGGTCAACCAGTTGTGTTATCTGCTGAGATTGTAAACATGTTGCTAATAATTTCTCTCTTATTTTTGGTCTAAAAAAACCATGTTATTGGTGGTGCTCATTTGGGTTACAGACAATGGCTCTCTGGCTATAAAGAAATATTTCAACACATCCAATTTGTCTTCCTTGTAAAGAAAGGAAAGTAATAAAGAGTTATCAGCTGGATGACTGGTATCATACAGCATAAGTTAGGGTAAAGGCAGCATAATGTTAATCTGTGCTACATAAAGCCACAAAAAACAGACCATGTCACTTTTTTCAGGAACTCACTAGAAGGCCTTTCAACTGCAGATATCGTATGATATAGGATATTTATATTTTTCTAACCATGTACCTTGGTATCCAGCTTATCTCTACAGCCCATTATGTTTGTAAGAATTATACAGTAGGTACAACTATATTTTATTGAACCTGAGTTGCATGACTGCATGCATTATGGTGGTCTCTTTTAAAGTAAATATTCATAAAAACATAAATGATTACCAATTCCTTTTTTTACACTAATACTCTATTTGTTAAAACATCTAAATGTTAATCACTTGTCACACATGACAGAAAAGTAAAGAAGTTGATAAAAAGTAGGCCAATCTTTTCAGAGGCTAACATTTCCTTCCTTATGGTCCGTCACAGCTACACTGTAGGCCAAGGAGTTTTATTTCTTGCCTTTTTTGAAAGCAACAGCTGCATTGTGTTGTCTTGTTTTACTTACTGAGTTGACTAAAGGGACTATTTGATTTCTCTTTGGGTGAATGTTTAAGTAACAATTTGTGTAAACAGAGTTAAAGCATTGAAATACAAAAAAGACATTTAGTAAAACTAGAATCAGGTTAGTTAAAGCATGCCACTTGCTACTGTATACAGTATATGACCAGCTACAGAAAAATGCTTTACTGCAGGTTTCTGTATCTTACCAGAAGCTGCATCCACATTTAATCCTACAAGGCCAGGAATAAGGTATATTCCTAGATACAAGGAATCACCTCCATGTCCATCTTTTTTTTCTTATTTATCTTATGCTAACAATCCTTTTTGTTTTTTACAGGTTTCAGCCTTGGATGAAGACTTTGGGATAAACAGTCAGCTTAATTATTTTATGCACAAAGATAAGAGTGATGGTTTGTTCTCTGTCACTCCTGATGGCATGTTTAATATTTTACACAGCTTGGACAGGGAAAAAGAATCCTTTTATGTTGTCATTATCACAGCTGTTGATTCAGGTAATGTTCAAGGAGAACTGCAGTTAAATTTAATATGTCAGTAACTTTTCAAAAAATCTTTTCAAATACATTTCGCTCAATTAATGTAACTTTGTAAATTTTTAGGTTTGCCCCCCTTAACCGGCACTCTGACAATCCATGTCCTTGTGGATGATGTCAATGATAACCATCCTGAGTTTTCAGAGGACCTCTACAACACTATAATATCTGAGGACAGTCCAATAGGCACAGTGTTTGCAATGATATCTGCATTTGATGCTGACGAGGGAATGAATGGTGAAGTAAGGTGAAGAGTGCTTTTAAAAAGGGATTTTATGTGGCAAACTAACACAAAATAGTGACATTTTTTCCTAACAAATAGAAATGTTAAAAATCTGGATGGTATTTACATACACCTCTCTTTACTCTGATACCCCTAAATAAGCTAAAATAAAATGAAACAATTTGCTCTAAGAGCTAATGTAGTCCCCAAGGTGAAGTGGTTTAAGTCACTGACCAGGTTAAAATCCTGCTGTGTCAGGGACAGCTAGTGGTGTAAAACTTTTGCCAAGTCTGAGTAAGTCGGATATGGGAGCAGCCGGAAGGACACACAAAAACATTCACCTTAAGATCTAAGGAAATAGGTAAAAAAATTCTTCAATAGATGCATATAATATGAGCTACAAGGAAAGGTTAAGATCATAACATAATCAAGTGGCTCATTCAAAGTTTAAACCTTATTCGAAAATTTGGATCTGTGACAAGATTTCAAAATAATGCTAATTCAACTTAACTAAACAGGGATGCAGCTAAAGGTTGACCTACCAAGTACAAACCTGGTGGGGCTGAACCTGTGTCATATTTTTATGACTTTTATATGACTTTTATTTGTAAAGAAAAAAAGAGGACCATGGATAGTTTTTTTTTACTATATGCTCCACTTTGAGTTGTTCTGTCACATAACATAATAAATCAAATCGTTTATGGTTGTACTTTTACAAAATGGTAAAGCTTATAGACCTTATTGTTTTACAAGGCACTAAGTACTAAGAACCTAAAATTATCTTTCCTTATAGATATTTCATGGAAAACACGGATGCACCTTTTGCTATTGAGGAAACATCTGGAGAACTATTTTCAACTGATTTTTTGGACAGGGAGACTGTAGCCTTTTACACACTGACAGTGATTGGAACTGATATGCATTTCACACAACCTCTGTCAAGCTCTGCACTTGTTACTGTCCTGGTTGGTGATATTAATGACAACTGGCCTCGGTTTTTGGACAGTCCCTTTGTAGCTTATGTTCCCACAGAGGTTCCTCCAGGTAAGATGTTTTGCTCTCTTCTGAAAGTGAATGTGACACTGTCGTGACTGTGAATAGAATTAATCTTTTTTTTTCCGTTGTATTTCTTCCGTAGGCTCAGTTGTTTGTGCAGTGAAAGCTATTGATGGAGACACTGACATGAATGCGGAGCTGCATTATTCATTATACGGCCAAAGTTCAGATCTGTTTTCCATTGATCCAAACAGTGGCACAGTATTCACTTCTAAATTACTGAAGACAGATGATATTACTATCACTGTGTATGTAGAAGATGCGGGCGAAAATCCCAAATTTGACATCACTACTATCAGTATCAGGTTTCAGAACATTTCTGATTTCCCAGAGATGACTGTGGATGTTTTGAGTTATTCTCTCTTTGAGGACCAACCAGTGGGAACTGTGGTGGCTGTTATTTCTGCAGCAAGCATCAGAGCTGAACCCATTTCTTTTTATCTGGCTTCTGGAAACTTTGACAACGTTTTTCACCTAGACCAATTAGGTGGAGCGTTGACAGTTCACAACACACTGGATTATGAAAGCAAAAGGGAATTTTCTTTGCTGATAGAAACTAGAGACTCTGGCTGGCCTCCATTTTCATCATTTTTAGAAATTCCCATAAATATCTCTGATGTAAATGATAATCCCCCACAGTTTACCCAAGCTGAATACAGGTGTGAGGTTTATGAGAATTCCCCACCATCTGAAGTTTGTGATGTTCTTGCAATTGATGCAGATTCACTCAGTTACAGCATCGTATGGTACAAAATAACAGAAGGAAACAATGATGGGTTTTTTATGCTTGACCCTGAAAATGGTTTGGTTAGCACCACTATAAGTTTAGATAGAGAAAGTGCATCCTTTTTTAATTTAACAGTTGAGGCTGCAGACCCTGTTAACCCTCTTCATAGAGATTCTGCAACTGTCATCATTTCTGTTTTGGACAGGAATGATAATGCACCTAGTTTTCCTCAGATTTATCTTGCAGAGGTTCCTGAAAATGCTCCAATAGGTTACACAGTTCTGCAAATCTCCTCTATTGATGATGACATTGATTCTAATGCAGCAATTAATTACCATATATCTGACCAAACTCAGGATCTCCCTTTTGATATTGAGTCCAGTACTGGATGCATCTTTATTAAAAAGCTTCTGGACAGGGAGAAGCAAGATCAGTATGTTTTAAAAATAAATGCCAATGATTCAGCATGGAGTGTTAGCACTGATGTTAGTATTTTTGTTTTGGATTTCAATGATAAGACACCTGTTTTTTCTAAAGATTTGTATTCAGTTGTCATACCTGAAACCAAACAGTCAGACATTTTTGTTTTGCAGGTCTCTGCAACAGATGCAGACATTGGACTGAATAGTGAGGTTGTCTATATCATTGAACCTTCAAATGACTTTTTTTGGGTAAATACTTCTTCTGGAGAGGTCTTTTCAAAGCAGGCACTCATTTTAAGTAATTCAACTTCTGAAATCTATACCTTCACAGTTGTTGCCTTTGATTGTGGCAGAATCCCTCTGCACAGTAATGCCAGTGTCACAGTGGGATTAGAACCATTTAACCACTACCCTCCAAGGTTTTTGCCCTTATCAGCCTCTATTGCCATTCCATATAATCTGCTGGTGGGAACTGAAGTAGTAAAATTCACTGCAACAGATCTGGACGTAAATAGCAGTGATTTTATTGAGTATTATATCAGTGGAGGTAATGCATCTGATTTCTTTGGAATTCAGGCCAACAGTGGGAAGGTATTCCTAAATCAAAATTTAGAAGAAAGGGAAAATCAGTCATTTACATTATTAGTTGAAGCCATAGATAAAGGTTTTCCTCCATTAAGTTCTCAAACTAAAATCACCATTAAAATAATTGGGATTAATCAGTTTTCTCCAAGGTTTATTGAGTCAGATGTCACAATCTCTGTCCCTGAAGACTTGCCTGTTGGATCAGTGACTGGGAAAGTTCAAGCAGAAGATTGGGATTATGGTCCTAACGGTGAAATTACGTACTACATTAATACAGAAAATCCTAATTTTCCAGGCTTTGTAGGAAAATTCTCTGGGCTGCTAACACTTACCAAAGAGCTTGACTTTGAAAAAGAAAGTAGTTACAGTCTGCAAATCAAAGCAACAGATGGTGGATGGATATCTAAATCTGCTTGGTTGAATGTTACTGTGATAGTTATTGATGTAAATGACAATCCTCCTATGTTTTTATTGCCCGAGTATTCCACAGCAGTGCCTGAAAATGTGAAAATTGGAATAAGTATTCTAGATGTGAAGGCCATCGATATGGACTCAGGAATAAATGCACAAATATCCTACTCTCTTATTGCGGGTAGTTTGGATAAATTTGCAGTTGATCCAAGAAATGGCATTATTTCTACTTTGGATGTGTTTGATTATGAACATAAACAGATATTTGATTTAACAGTGAAAGCTTCAAACACCGCCAAACAAACCTTGTTCAGTCTGGCTCATGTTATCATTCATATCTTGGATCTTAATGAATTTAGCCCAACCTTCATTAAAGAAAGTTTTAACTTTTCAGTATTCAAAAATGTTCCAGTTGGAACATCAATAGGAAAAGTGACAGCCACTGATAATGACAGTGGTCCTCAGGGTGATGTGTTTTATCTATTGTTTGGCTATGGCAAGCAATTAGGCTTTGAAATTGGTCAACTTTCTGGAGAGATATATACAAGAGGTAGTTTGAGAAATCAAGGCAATAGCAACATAACTTTAAAAGTCTTGGCAAAGAACTCTGGTTTTATTAGTGGCACAAACATAGCTGAGACATTGGTCAACATTAATGTAATCGAGACAAATGACGCACCAGTATTTAGCTACACATGTTATGAGGCAAATGTAAAAGAAGACAGCCTAATTGGGACATTTGTATTAAATGTAACTGCTTATGACCATGACTCTGTACTCCACTGGAATCGATTAATCTTCAGAATAGTAGATGGAAACACAAACTCGTCTTTCTCCATTGATCCACTGAGTGGTATTGTCTTAGTAAGCTCTCCTCTTGACAGGGAACTGTGGCCTATTTATAATCTCACCGTTACGGCCACTGATAATGGTTCTCCACCAGCCACTGGGACAACAAATGTCATTGTGACTATAGCTGATATTAATGACAATGCCCCCAAACTCATGACAGCTAATTTTCAAGTAAAGGAAAATCAACCTGAAGGAACAATTGTTGCCAAATTGCATGCCCTTGATTTTGATTTACCGCCAAATCAAGGTCCTTTTATCTTTTGGCTATTAAATTTGACAGAAGAAAGTGCTTTTTTTCTCACTCAGGATGGAGTTTTACATACCTCACGTGTTCTTGATCGGGAACTTGTCTCTGACTATCGATTAAAGGTGGTGGTAAAAGATACAGGGTTTCCTATCCCACTGTCTTCAACAGCAACCCTCCACATTAAGGTAGAGGATGAAAATGACAACCCCCCATTACCACGAAACATTGTTATTGAAGTTAAATATTTTGGAAGTTTTTTCAATGGAGGCATGATTGGTAATGTGCATCCTGAGGATCATGATGAGTCTGATAGGTTCCTTTGTGTCATTAAAAGTGGCCCAATTAACATGTTTAAGATACCCAATGGGACATGTGAGCTATGGTCGTCCCCCTTTCAGGGAGAGGCCACATTCAATGTAACAGTTGAGGCTACGGATCAAGTTCACTTTCCAGTAAATAACAGTATCTACGTAAACTACAAGGGTTTTACGAATGCATCTGTGGACAGTTGCATATTATTCTACGTATTTTCGTCCTCAATGGAGAGCTTCTTAACTAATAGTTATTTGAAGTTTGTGAAAGCCCTCGACAGCCTCTTTAACCTTCAAGCTTCAAAGACTCATGTATTTGGAATCAAACATATTGGCATTGATATACTACTACTTGCTGCAGTGAAGAAATACAATGGGCAATATCTAAGCAAGGAGGTAGCAAGTAGTATATCTGCTGGACACAAGAAGTTACTGGAATCCCAAAGCAATGTGACAATTTCTCACATTACCAGTGACCCATGCCTTATGAGCCCTTGCCAGAATGGGGCCACATGCAACAAAAACATTCACATCAGCCAGGTTGTTGCTGTCCTAGAAAGCCTGACTGTCATCTTTGTGTCACCACAGAAGGAGATTTTTAATTGTACCTGTTTGGTTGGGTTCAGTGGTTCACTGTGTGAAGATGACATTGATGAATGTGAGACAAATCCCTGTGAAAATAACAGCACATGTGAAAACACTGTAGGAAGTTTTCACTGTTACTGTCGGAATGGTTTCTCTGGCTCTCTCTGCTCAGCTGATGTGGATGAGTGCCTTAAGGTGAAATGTCAAAATGGTGGGACATGTATTCAGTCACAGGAGGGATATTACTGTCAGTGTGTGGCTGGATTTGAAGGTAGAATTAACCCTGCAAAAACACATTTGAACATTTAATATGTTTTACCATATTAATAATCACATGCCTGTAAAATATGTTTCTTTATATTTGCAGGAGAACGATGTCAATGGCTCAAAGATCATTGCAGATCTACTCCGTGTTTTCAGGGTGAATGCATTAACCTACAAACAGGATTCCTCTGCAACTGTCCCTTTGGTGAGAATAAATGTGATGCAAACATGAACGTTGATCAAAAAACCCCCCAAAAACAGAAAATCAATGAGCTATTAATCTGAAAGTGTTTCACTATTGCTTTTGTGAAAATAATAATTTTTGAAGATCTTTTTTACACATGTGTTGTATGATGCCACAGAATCAGCCACAAGATCATAGGCAGTCACTTATAAAGTGTAGATTTTAGGACATCCTCAGGTCTCAGGAAGAAAGGGTATTGGTCCTTGGGAAAAACGTTGTCAGTTCTTAAGTATTGGGAAAAAACTATGTCAGTACTTGGGAAATAAAGTTCTCAGGTCTCAGAAAACATTGGAGCTCTTTTTTGAAATGTTGTGAACTTGTTACCAACCAGGCAGATGTTTGAGTTTAACAAGGTGTCATTCTTGTCTAAAAATACCTTCCATGCTTATTTTGGGTCTTATGAAACAAATACATAGATTTTTTGAAAACAGTTTTTGTCAACCTCATCCATCATTTCTGTCCGAGCTGACCAATCCATGTTGGTAAGAATTTCACTAAATTCTAAAAAAGACTTTCAATGTTTTCTGACATCTGAGAACTGATAACTTTTTCCTAATGACTAAAAACTGTTTTCCCGAGAACTGAGGATATTCTAAAATGTACACCGTACACTTCATTCAATTCAAACTGAATTTTAATCAAAAGCATACAGTGACATGGTGACATCTGATTATAATCTACATTTAGACCAATGTATGTAATCTATGAATTGATAGTAAGCAATGAAACAATATTTGATAGACTAGTATTGGGATGGGATTAAGATTTTTAATCGAGTTAATCTAATTGTAAAAATGGTAAATACCCTGTACTTATTTAGCACTTTTTCGATTCAGGAGATTTGACCAAAGCGCTTTACACTCTATTCAGTCATTCACACACCCACCCACACACTGATGGTGGCACTCTACATTGTAGCCACAGCTGCCATGGGTCTTATTGACAGAAGCAACCAGGCCGTCTGACTGCTTTCAAGTAGGCAACTTGGGTTAAGTGTCTTTCCCAAGGACACAACGACATTGAAAACCAAAACAGGGGCTTGAACCGTAAACTGTTCCGTTGCAGGGCAAACTGCTGCATTCCACTTCACTGATGCTCCCAGGGTCTGTATTTAATTATTTGAAATTAACCACATTTTAATGGAAAACCATGAATCAATAAAATAAACCAAGCTTTCAATTTTAAAAATGTTTGTATGAGCAAAGCAACATGTATATTTCTTGTATTTAATGGTCTACTCAACCACTAGAATGGTTGAAGGTTATAATCATTTAGCTTTATTGATATTTTATGAAAATTCTTTGAAAAAAATATTTCTATAGAATTGTGAACAGGCAATGAACAATAATTATACCAAAATTCGTTCCACTTAAAGGTATGTGGTTTGAAAAACGGTGTTAAGCTTGAATATCCTCAGTGGACCAACACCTGTGATGCCTCTTGTTCTTTACGTCTATATGTTGAAATATTGCTAATTAATTCATCGAAATTAAAGTGTTCAGGTCCTGGCCCTAATACTGTATATACAGAAGTGTTACTCTGTATAGTCACAGACTCTTTTAAAAGCAAAAAAATTACCAGAAAAATGCTTTTACTATGTTCTCACTCTTTAATGTCCTATTTGTATTCATTGTATCACAAAAGGCTCTCTATTCCTTCTGTTTTGCATTAAAACCTATAATATTTCTTTTTGCAAAAAGCAGATTTTGGTATTATTACACCCTTTTAGCACAAAATATCTGTCTTTAAAAAAAGACCCTTAATCAAATTAATGAATTTTCTGCAATTTATTTTCCTTTCAGGAGTCAGTGGTGTTCACTGTGAAGAGCTAAGTTATGGATTTGAAGAAATGTCCTTCATAGAGTTTCCTTCACTGGACAGCAGGGCTAATTTAATTTATTTTGAGTTTGCGACAGTGCAAAAAGACTCCCTACTCTTGTTTAATCCTGGAACATCAACCAGCAGAGAATTCTTTGCATTGGAGATACTTGGTGGCACAATACAACTCTCTTATGACCTGGGCTCGGGACCTGTAAAGCTGCAGACATTCAAACAAGTTTCAGATGGGCATTTTCACTGTGTTACTGTAAGGAGGATAGGCAATGTGAGTTTTAACTATTTACACAAGTTTGATCTGTAATGCATTGATAAAATATTGATGCAGATCTGTAATTTTAACAGATTGGATCTTTGATTGTGGACAACTGTACAGATGTTGAGAAAAATGGATTTTGCTTTTCAGAGAGTGACGGCATCATCTCAGAAAGGTACCCATAGATTAAAGGCCAATACGCATTCGATCTTTTTCTTCCATTAGTTCTGAAAATCTGGTCTTATGATGTCCATAAGAATCAAAATATGTCTAAGTAAACATGGCTGGGCAGACCACTTGCAGTTCTCTGCAACTGTGTCTGTGACACAGACCCTTGTCTGTCCTATTTTGATACTCTGAAGCAATTTCAAAGAAATGTCATGTATGAAGTAGAAAGAGAGGCAAAGTGGCAAAGTAAAGCAGGCTGGATTGCTTTGAAAGCAGGGCAGACCTGGACTTACCAATGGTATGGGCGTGCAGGTGGCGCAGTGGTTAGTGCGCACGACCCATGTATGGAGGCCTTAGTCCTCGACGCGGGCGACCC
>JAUZNJ010112985.1:0-19905 GCA_034780135.1 Jordanella pulchra | reverse complement strand
GTTATGACAGAACCTTTTTTCCCTTGCATATATTTTCATTGAGATTTGTTTAAACTTTTTAATGTGATTTTATAATGCTGCACTAAAATAGCAACCTAAGGATTTTTAAGAATCCTTTCCAGAGGTTTGACTGGATATGATCAGCCCTGTGCATCAGCGGATTCATGTAGATTTCATGTCTGTCAAATGTGACATCTGACAAAAATGTGACAAAAAAAGTCATTCATTGCTAAACAGTTGCATTTTAACCTAAGGTTATTTTATCCTAAAAGCTCTGTAAAATGTTCATATCGTTATGCGTGCATCTCTTGTGGTGGGATTTAAAAAAAAAAAAAAAACAAACAGTGGTTTCTTCATGCTTGAGGCCCTGGGGTAAAATTGCTTGATGTACGTTTCATCTCTGCTCAAAACAGGCATAAAGCAGCTCTCTGTCATCATGAGTCAACCATACAGTCCATTAAGACAGGCTGTTCAGTGATCTGACCAGCACTGCTGTGTGGTTGAATACCCTCTGGTACTCAGTTAAAAAAACGGCAAACACCTCACTCAAAAACTGAGGCATCCCCTTGTGGCAATTCCCTGTAAATGAAAAGTAAAAACTCGTGATAGCTGTCTGAGTTATTTTTTGTGGTTTTAGATATACAAAATCTCTAGAATTTTTACCCATTTCACTTGTTTCTTTAAGGTAAATGCTGAAAGGAAAAGTGCAAAAGATTACCTTTAACCATTTAATCACAACACTACCAAAACTTTCAGTGTATTTTATTGTCGTTGTTTGTTATGGACTAATAATAATCTCTGCAAACATGTCAATAAAGTGCCTTGATTTGAATTTTAACTTAATCCACAACTAGTGAAAAAAAGCATCTCTTCTGCTGTAAAAAGACAGTGTGAATGATGGTTTTGAAACAGCCCACGAAATGACCCACTCTTCATGGGTAATGAAGAGCTGCAGATTGATGCTCTTACATTCTTTTTCACTCCCATACAATAATGCATAACAAGTTGGTCTTTCACAGCTCAGCATTACACAAATCTGTTATATTAGTTAGATTAAAAAAACGTTAGAATTACCACCATCATCGCCCCCATTCAGATAACAGTTTAAATAAAGGCTAACTGGTTGTTCTATACTATATATAATAAGAACAGGTGGCAGAGCCATGCCTTGCAGAAAGCACATCTTCAGTAAACAACAATCATCTGGCATAGCAGCTTTAAAACAATACTTCTCTTTCTGGATTTATGAAACACCTTAAAATATGTTAATGTTCGATCACAGCTAGGATTACATTTAATTGAGCACTAAGTAAATAAGGCTGTATGTTCTGCATATTTAAACTTTCAGTACTTAAGATATTAACCTGAAAAATGCATTTCAAAATTAGCAATGTGCAAAAAATGTTATAGAACATTAATGTTGTTTTTAATGTTCTTTGATTTTTGTGTGAATGATATAAACGTGCCAAGGGACAATGTGTGGAAATTAGTCAAAGCCTTAAATATTTACTTCTTCTTATTATTCAATGAGAAATGTTCCTTATTTAATGAATTTAGTTACTTAATAAAGAAGAATGAACCAAGAAGCTCAATATAACGCTAAAGATGTTACTGATATTTACAGTCCAGGTGGAAGAATATGGGAAAAATGAGACAAATTATGTGTATCATAAATCTAAGATTCAAGAAAGAAAGCAAAAGTTTAAAAAAAATTCAACAGCAGTCAAATTCTCTCTGGACACACAGCAGCTATAGTGGAACATTGTAATGGCAACATCATGTTAGGAGAATGTTTTTCTTTAACCAAGCAATGAAAGTCCAGACCTAAATTCAACCGAGAATCTATGGTAAGACTTCAGCATGGTTTACAGCATAACTGCTGTAAATGTCTGATATCAAGACTAGACCTGATTTTAATATTCTCTTTCAGGCTTAAGAGACTATTAAAAACAAACCAAAAGTGTACTAATTTTTAATTATTGCAAGTGGGCAATAGTTTATGTTTTTATGTTTCCATTTTATCTAAAAGCCCATTTATAAAAGCCCAGTTATAAAATTCGCACTTTACTTAATGAATTCTTCTTTGTAAAATAATATCCAGAGGTTCTAGAGGTACGGTGGAGCAGCTGGTAGAGCTGTTGCCTTGCAGCAAGAAGGTTCAATTCTGGGTTCAATTCCCGGTCCGGGGTCTTTCTGCATGGAGTTTGCATGTTCCCCCTTTACATGCATGGGTTCTCTCCGGGTTCTCCGCCTTCCTCCCACAGTCCAAAAACATGACTGTTAGGTCAATTGGTCTCCCTAAATTCTCCCTAGGTGTGAGTGTGTGTGTGCATGGTTGTTTGTCCTGTGTGTCTCCATGTTGCCCTGCGACAGACCGGAAACCTGTCCAGGGTGTACCCTGCCTCTTGCCTGAAACGCAGCTGGAGATAGGCAACACTCCCGACCCCAAGGGACAAGGGTGTAAAGATAATGGATGGATGGAGGTTCTAGAGGTGCTGTTACAGCAGATGATAGAAGAAGTGATCACACTCTCCACAACAAATTTAGAGAAAATATGCAGCCTCTTGTTTTAAATGACCTAAGCTTCCTCAGTCTCCTCTTTCCCTTCTTGTAGACGGCTTCAGAGTTGTGTCTCCAGTCGAGTTTGTTGTCCAGGTGAACACCAAGGTACTCCTCCACATCTTCTCCCATGATGTTAATAGGTTTCAACTTTTTCATATTTCTTCTGGCATCTACAATCAGATCCATTGTTTTGTTGACATTCAGGAACACATGATTGTTTCCACACCATTTAATTTCACAAAGCTGCTCACTAGTTCTCTGTACTCAGCATCTTGTCCAGCTTTGATAAATCAAATGATTGCAGAGTGACCTGAGTATTTCTGCAGATGACAGGACTCTGTCTGGTGCTGGAAGTCAGAGGTGAAGAAAGTAAAAAGGAATGGTGAGAGTACTGTCCCATGTGGTGCTCCTATGGTGCTGACCGCTTACTTAGACAGCAGTCTAGTTGCTTGTTAGCTGGCTCGGGTGAATGGACAGAAGTCTCCCGAGGACATTCATGATGTGGGATGTCAGGACAACGGGTCTATAGTCACTGAGGACTGTTGGCTGGGTCTTCTTTGGCACAGGAACAAGGCAGGAGGTCTTCCACATCACTGGAACTGTCTGTTGGGTTAGACTGGGATTGAAGAGGTGCTGTAGGATCCCACAGAGCTGCTCTGCACAGACCTTCAGGACTCTGGGGCTGAAACCATCAGGACCTGGTGACTTATTGTTATTCAGTCTCTCCAGCTGCCTCTTCACTTGACTTCTAGCAACAGCAGGTAAAAGGTGGAGGGAGCAGCACCATCTTCTGATCTGACTGAAAACAAATTTATAGAAGCTGGAGAGAGAGAGAGAACCAGGTTTACCTTCCAGCTTAACCTTCCATTACGGAAAGGTTAAAAACGACCCAATCGATCACCTAAATGTAGAGTCTGCAGACTATTGAATGTAGAAAGAAAAAAAATTACAAGTATTTTTTACAATATAGATCCACTAAATAGTTGGTAAAGTTTGGGGAATTTTCTTTTACCTGCATTATTAGGATGCATCAGGAAAATGTGTGGCTGTGCATGAGAAATGTGAAAAAGTCTTATGATGATACTCTTGCAATGCATTGTGGGTGATTCACATGTAAGTCATTAAAAAACTCCAAGAACTAATTTATCTTTTGAAAACGTTATGATAAACAGACATTCATTTCTTTTATGACTGATTGAATCATAAATGAGAGCAGTTCTCCCTGCAGGTTTCAGGACACCAGATGAGGAAGTATTTTATGGCATAATTTGATTCCTAAATTCAAAGGCAGTGTTCATGCATTTGTAACTCACTGTATGGGAATCCTCTAAATATTCTGCTCCCTTTTTTCCTCCTAAACCTCCAGATACAAAATCAGCAAATGAAAACACCTCGAGACAATCTGGAAAGAAACAACACCTGTCATGTAACAGATAATGAGACTGCAACATTGGCTTAAGTAGCATGGAGCATGTGTGGATGCTGACAGCTCCCCGTTGCACGGATCGTCTTTCTCTCTTTGCGAGGCAGCGATGACACTTGCACACAAAACGCTTGTCGTGATCTATTAGAGCAGAAATTTGTCACAGGAGATTCCCACATTTACAAATTCATGCATCGAACTCACACGCTATTGTTGCATGTGCACACTTAATTTGAACCGGTACATATGTTTAAATAAACATTTGCACACACACACAACGATCCAGTGAGCAAGGAGGATAACGTTATCTGCCATTTAGTGTGACTTTGAAATGAAAATACAGATTTTAGGCATCAATATTTCAGAGGGCCTGCAAATTGCCTCGAAGACATGCACTGAATTATTGAGAGAGAGCTGTTTGCAGATTGAAGCATGTAGTGGGTGATTTTCCCTGACAGGGGGGTGGGGTGGGGGGGTACTTTAAAAGAGGGGAAAGACAATAGACTTGTTTTAGGTCTTTGACCGTCTTCATTGAAAGCGATTTCACATTTTTGTGCCAGTGTAAACCAGTGTAAAGTAATTCATCCCTAAGAAAACATCTTGCAAACTAAGTTGGATTAGACACTGTCAGAACTATTGAACATTATTCACTTTTCCACCTAACTAAAGTGAGGCACTAGTTAAGAGAGTCGACTGGTTAATGTTTCTGAGTAAAAGGGTCAAAGGTTCCAGCAACATTTTCATGACGAGCCGTTGATTTATTTTTCTAACTTTTTTTTTAAAACAGCTCATTGTACGCCCAAAGTCTCTGATGGAATCAGTGTCATGATGTTTCTACCACACAGTCTGAATGCATTATAGATAACAGAAATGTATTTTCAGTGAAAGACTGTTGTAAAACATCTTATCATATTCACAAATTTATTCCAAACCCT
Organism: Jordanella pulchra; assembly: GCA_034780135.1. Lineage (NCBI taxonomy): Eukaryota > Metazoa > Chordata > Actinopteri > Cyprinodontiformes > Cyprinodontidae > Jordanella > Jordanella pulchra. The sequence goes on along the minus strand of JAUZNJ010112985.1, from coordinate 14,985 downwards.
CCGCAGTTTAATCACGATTAGTTTTTTTTTTCTAGTTATTTTTGTCCAAGGTTGCCACCTAGTGTTTCAACAAGGAAATATCATGGACATTTTTTTTTAAAACAATCCCTCCATCCAACATCTAAACCCTCTTTTCCTTGCCAAGTCATTAGTCAGGGGTAGAGGTGCTGGTGGTTCCTATCTTTAGCAGTCATAAAATCATAATGAAATTGCTTTAAGGAGTAAAGGACCATTGATTGTAACTGTTGATAAGCTCTTTAATTGCATTTATATATTAAAAATGATTAGCCTCATTAAATAATGTAAATGCTATCAAAGCTCTGTGTGATGGGTAAAATGATCTTTGTCATGAGTCTGAATTGCACACTTTATACAAAGGACTGAGAGGAATATCTTATGAGAGCATATTATCATTCAAAATGTAATCATGTGAATGGATATAGCTAATGACAGAAAAAAAGTTATTTAATAAAAAAATACATTAATATGTTTGAATTATATATATATATAAAGAAATAACCATCAAATATAAAGAAAGTAAATTTTAACAAAAAAAAAAAAATTGAGCTTCAACATTTATTGCATGTTTTCAGATCTGATTTAGATTTAAAGTATCTGTTTTGAATCAGAGCAGAAGTAAAAAAAGAAAATAAAAAATCAGAATTTAAATAGTAGATACTTCTAAGGCCCTAATGATTGACAACAAATTAGGAAGCAACAGTACAGGATTACCTCCAGCTGGGTCAGATTCTGTTTACCTTTTCATAATGTTTTTAAGCTTCTGCTTTCTCAACAACTGGTTGTTTTTTCTCGGCTGGTCAACTTTAGCTCCACGGTCAATCTGTCAACAAGGTCTGGACGGTCACATCTTATCGACTCTATGCTATCCTGCAGAGGTCTATCCACTGGGATGTCACTCAGTACCACATTACCAAGGGTAATACAGTAGAATCCATTGGTTCTTCAAAACTGTATTTTAACTTTAAAATTAACCTTATAACTCCTTCTCTCTAAGGATTTAGTTTGTGCATTTAGTCATACGGTCAGCAAAGGCAAACATGAAGCTGTTGAGCCACAATAATAAAGTATGGATTTAGGGTGAACGCACACTGTCAGGCAGGGTAAGGGTAGCATTACTCTAGTGTTCTGAGTCAATGTGAAATAATCTCAAAAGAGACTGAAAAAAATCACTTGAAATGGATGAAGGGAGCCAATATTAACAAGCTGTAAAGGCCACCAAAATAAAATCCGTTGAAATTGTCTTACTTAGGGTTAAAAGCGTGATACCTTCTAGAAAAGCAACCAATACATGAATCTCTAAGAGAAAAAGTTGGGGAATAAGATGTTTGTAGCTTCTCTGTGATTTGCTAAAGAAAATGTATGTGTATTTATTTAATATTATATGTACTTGACTTTGTGTGAATTGGTCTGTAATGAACCTAACTTTTATTCATCAGGTGATATTAATGGTATGTTACCTCCATGAAAAACAAAAGAATTCCCTAAATGACATTCATCGGCACAGCTTGATGTAAACCTCTGACTGGAACTGGATCTTTGACGCTGGGACAACTGCATAGCAATAAACATCAGGGCTTCTAGGTCAAGATGTTTTATGGAATTCTGTTGCCATTCTTAGGACTGTTCCTCTGCTGTTCTATTAAGAGTATTTCAAGGTCATGTGAGCAACTTTATGGTCAATGTCCAATCTTACATCAGTTAACTTTGTGCTGAAGAGTTTTTAATTCATCTATTTGTTTTTTATAAACAGATGCACTGTAATAAACTGAGCTCCTAAGGGCGACACTTTTTTTTCCCCTGAGGCAGTCTTCCTTTCTTGGTGCTTTATTTTTTTAAACCTCTGGTCTTTTAATAACTGTAACTGGATTTTGATTATTTTGATCTGCGAGCAAAGATTTTTGGTGCATATTAGGATATCTACAATGTTTTTAGAAAATAATTGATTTATTTCACCCCTTTACCAGATACATAAGGCTATTTGCAAACACACCCCCTTAAAATGAGAAAGGACTGGCAGAAGAAGGTACACTGCTACCTTTGCTGGTAAATTTTTAATAATTAAGTGATTTAATGTTTTTATCTTAAAGAAGTTAGATGATCATTTTCCAAGGGACTGTATATTACTGCTATTAATCAAAGTGTCTCCATAAAGACTTCATAATCTTTAATCTACAAAAACAATCTTGTGGAATACAGTAATGTACAATCCATTTTTCAGTAGCAGTCTCAGTACCTGGAGCTTTCAACAAAACAGAGAATGAAACAGTATTTTCTTTTTAGGGATCTTTGAATCATCATTTCGGAGGAGAAGAAAAAACCTTTCAAGCTGAAGGCCTGTTAAAGCTGCTTCTTGGGCCATTTTGGTTTAAGACGCAGCTCTGGAATGCTTACAGAGTTTATTGGCGGAAACTTTAGCCTCAGTCAGGGAGCTGCTGAGTTAAGGCTCCATTAAACTGACAGACTTATGGCAGAAGAAGTTAAAACAGGTGCGACGCAGCGTTAATCAAGTCACACTGATTGTGTTTTTGGCTGTAGACAATCAAACAGAAGCCCCCCGCTCAGACGGTGACCCCTCAACCTCTTATTCTCCCACAATGTTGAGTCATTTCCTCAAGCTGCTGCAGCTTCTTGTTGTGATGGGCGGGTCCAACGTCCCTGTGGGGGGGGGACTCTCATGAACACAACCTGTCAACGGTCCAGTGAGCGTTTCTGAATAGCTTCGGCCACCGCTGTGCGCAGGAGGGCGATGACAGAGCGAGGATCGTCACTGCCGATCACAGCGCTGCCTGACACGATCATGTTAGCTCCTGCCTGCGGGGAAAGCGAGCATGCATTTAGTACTACAACTACAGCTTTAAGCTTCTTAATGAATTTGTAATATTTGCATCCTTTACCTCTGCACACTTGTGAATAGTGTCAGGACCGACGCCTCCGTCTACTTCAATGTCTAACGAGGGAAACTGGCTGCGCAGCCAGCTCACCTTAGTGACACACAAAGCAGCAAAGAAAAGCTCAAGCATATCCATCAACATTTAGTTAAATCAGAGAACTACAACAAGATTATAAATATTTGTAGAATATTATCTAAAAAGAAGGCTGTTTTGAGGTCTGATGCAACATTTTTTGCACCATCGTTTCAAACAACAAACACTTGCATAAAATTATTAGATTTAAAAAAAAAATAGATGTAAGCAACAGATAAAATTATACTTTGTACAAAAGCTTTCAGATATTACTGCGACAATATCTTGTCATCGACATCAAGGGTCATCCTTTCGGGTAATAACCACTACAGGAACACCACAAAGCACCTGCTTCTCAGGGGATGATTTCACAGAGTCACCTTCCAGGAATCACAATTTACACCACATCAAAGCTTGTGCTCAGCCTCAGACGTAGCGCTCTAAATGCGTCCTCACATGTGGCATTAACACGTAACACCAGAGCTGAGGCACAGCCTTCACATTGATCTATATATAAAGAAGATAAACTGCTGTTAAAAAACAGCTTTGAGGTTTTAGTCAACGTCATTTTCTAGAATCTAGGTTCAAGAATGGAAAACCTTTGCTTTTGATAAAAAATATATTTAAAACTTTTTTTTTAAATTTTATGGGACTTTTGGGATCATCCACAGAGCTCACAAATTTCACCATTCTGGGTCAGAAAAAAATGCAGGAACTGCCCAGTCAGTTTAGTTGAACGATGCTAGAACTACCCCATTTACAGGGGAGTCCAAATCTAAATGTGAAATCGGATCTGCACTTCCCAAACAGTTTAAAGCTTTGAGCTTCCTCACTGATGTTGGATTGAGAAAGTTTTATTTCTCAAATGTTTTTTTATCCAGCAATAAGGAATGTTGGTAAAATCTATAAAAAGCTAATATTTGATTAATTTAGATGCAGCATAAATCACTCGGCCTAAAGAAGCCAGAAAATATAATGTGAAATTAATTTCTTGCCCCTGATGGATGTTTTTTTATTTTTTCCTTTCTGCTGTCCAGCCCTTTGTCTGCATAATTAAGGCACCTCAGATATGGATTCAAAATAGCTCCCCCTGGTGGTTATAGTGATATTAATATTTTGAAAATTTTATTACCAAGTGCACAGCTAAACCCTGCATAAAACAACTCTAATTGCTGACAAAAATGAACAAACCGCTGGTTTATTTTCCTTACTTTGGGCATCATGTCCTCCATAAACTTTTGTCCACCAAAACCAGGTTCCACTGTCATGACCAGAGCCATGTCGATCTGATTGGCCCAAGGAGCCAGCTCTTCCACTGTAGTACCAGGCTTAATGGCCAACCCCACCTATGACAGCAGGCAAAAAGACAATGTTTTTGTCCATTCTATTATCACAAGTCCAAAAAAAAGAAAAGGTTTCCTAAATGCATTTCAATGAATTCAACATTTTTTGTAGCTAGCTATATTTAGACTGGAAAAGTCCTTTAATTCATAAATATGACCCAGACCAAAAGAAGACCTTTATTTGTGGTTTATTTTCAGATTTTATTTTTAGCAACTGAACCTTAACTTGTCACAAAAGCATGCAACAATCGTTGCTCCCACTGGAATGCAGTGACATGGGTAAGACACGGCGCTGCATAATGGCAACTTGCAGACTCGCCTCAAATTATGATCTCTAACCTTCATGCCGCTCTCCTTTATCTCCTTGATGAGGTTGCCAGGGTTGGTGGTGGCCTCCAAATGGAAGGTATATTGGTTGGCTCCTGCAGCAGCCATCGGCTTCACCCACTGCTCTGGTCGGGACACCATCATGTGCATGTCTGCAAACATTAACCCAAAATGTGAAAAGAGTGGAGGACGGCTAATTCTGTTCATCATTTGGAGAAAGTGATGTTGCATGTTTGGGGATGATTTATTGTTCACCAAAAAAAGGATCCTGGCCTACAGTCTTCCTCAGACACTCAACCATGGGATGTCCAAAAGTGATGTTGGGGACAAAGTGCCTGAAAAGGTACGCAAAATCAGCTGTTGAGTAATTTTCCAATACTGCCTCATCAGCTGTAAAGTTAATCAGATCTTGTAAAAGAAGACCTAAACAATAATCGAAAGGAAGGTTAAAGTCTAAAGTAGTCTATACTATATTCTACATACTTTTATATGCAGGTCAAAAACTCGAGAGGTCACACTCTTAGAAAACTCATATTTAACGGCTTAACTTTTGTTCTGCTAACTTAGCTTTGTGATGTTAGCCAGCTTCTGCCCTCAGAGCTTATGTTTAGCTTGCTAGCTATTAGCAGACTCGCTGAGGAAGTCCGGGAGAAACTGACCCGTCCATAACGTCCAGGTGCAGGTAGTCCGCCCCGCACTCCATCATTCGGACACACTCGCTGCCCAAACAGGACAGGTCGCTGCTCAGGATGGACGGACCAATCTTCGCACTGTATGCCATGCTGTGCCTGCTGGTGGTGGGATTTGCATGCAGCCGTAACAGGGTAACTGCGAGTCTACCTAAGCGTAACATGTTGGAGCTTCCGATTTGGACCTTCAAAATAAAAGCAGGTGGTCACAGCGGTAACTAACAATCTTACATTAAAATTTCACTGCTTGCATTTTGTGTTAACTAGTAAGGAAATCTCCAACAATTTGAACTCAGGTGCTTAAATGATAGTTGCAACATTATCGGACTTAGTCAGTTACCGTTATTAACAGTGTACAGTTTGTTTCAATATAAACGAAATAAAACTGGGTAAGAAAAATAAATCTAAAGTTCAATTTTTTTGTATTTCTAAACACATGAACAAAACAGGCAAGTAGATGTAAACTTCTGTGGGAGCACAGAGCTATAGCTTTACTGACATAACTATAAAACCACGATTTTTTAATAAATATTTATTTCATTTTTACAGGTATATTTCCTATTTTCCAATTAATCTTTTTCATAGCATTTATCATCAACATCAACATGTTAAACGTCACTTGAATGTTTGTAAGAGGTTTGAGAATTGCCATGCTATTACTTTCTTTTACCCTGTCAAAGTTGTAGGACTTTTATTTTCAACTGAAAAGATAACTTCCGGTTATACTTTGACTGTTAATGACATATGATGGATTTATTTACACCCTCTGCATCACACGTCTGCTTTCAAATGGAATATACCATACTGCGAACACTAGATGGCGCCCAACTCTTATGCCTCCAGGTTTTTGTACCTCAGTCAATTTTAGGTGTGAATGGACATGACAATCAGGACTCCATTAAAAGAACAAATTAGTTGTTAAAAGGGTCTGTAAAAAGTATAAAGTTAACATCTGCATACAATTTTAGATTATAAAAAAAAACAGACCTCTCAGCTTCTGTTTTCTGTTTCCTTTGGTTTTATTTTGTAATACTTCTGAGTATTGCCAGAGTTTCCCCTTGTTGACTAATTTGTCTATAAACTATTATGTTGTGTCCTCAAACGGCAGGGCACAGTGCAAACGTTTTCCTACCTCTGAGGCCATGCATACTGTTTAAGTGGGATGGACTACGGCTATTTATCTTTCTACTTCCATTTTTGTTTTTGCAAATCTAATCTAACCTATACATTCATCTTTAGTTCACTTCACTCCATGATAAATACCAAGGAACACAAAAGGAAGGTTAGAAACAAAATTGCCAAGAACCCAATGTCCTAAGCTTTGGGAATCTGACTCTTAAATCCGTTATGTGAACATATGAAGAATTTGCACCAACAGCCAGTATACCAAAACATGCTCTGGTGGAAGAATCTGGAAACCTGGTAGCTCTTCGTCATGGATAAAGGTATTGTAGATGGAAAAACATTATTTACCTAGTTTTCAGTTTGAATCAGAGTTAAGCTTGAGCTTCCATCAAGAAAACAACCATAAACCTTTCTACAATAGAATATGACAAACAAAAGGAAAAATGATGCCTTCTATCCAGTCTGACTGAACCTTTGGTGACCTTAACATAGAACCTATCAGTATAAACCTGCAATATTAACTGTGATATGAAACTACTGATAAAAACAAGGTCCTACATTCCTTAACATTAATAGAAAAAATATATGGAAAACTTAATCAAGCAAGAATACAAGTGTATTTTCCCTTATTTTGAGCAGCCAGTAAGAAAAAATGTTTCAGGGAAAAAAGATGATTTACATTTACAAGAAGAAAAACAACTCCATTATCTGATTTCAAGTGCATAATATCTACTTTTACTTTTGAGGGATAAATACACATTAATGTTTGCAGATCATCTGCTCAAATTTTGCATTTTTATACCTTTTTAGATCAGTTTTTGCAGTGCATTACAACCTACTGCCCAGGATCCTTTATTAGTCACATCAGCATAAACATTTTGAATGTATTTATACAGTTGGAAAGTATAAATAAATCTAGATTAATTAAACAAAGTTTAATTTCATTTTTATTTACCTCAGTCTTATTGTTTTACCTTCTTTAATTTGTCTTCATTCTATCTCCTCATCAGATCTTCCTCTGTCATCTTCCCTGATCTTGGCTTCATCCCATTGGAATAGTTTGAATGTTTCTCAGAGGGGTGTGGAAGTTGCAGTGATTTAAGGAGCTGTGGGGTTAAGGTGTCAATAAACCTCTGCTGGGAGTCAACCCACAAAGAGCACCACTCATTTACCCAGGCAGCCCGAACAGATTAGGACATTTATGGGTTTTTGCCTGCTTCTTGCATTACTGAGGAAATGATGGAAGCGCGGGTAGCCTGGAGTGTCTTAGAAGGAGGACAGACATGATGTATGTCGTCTTTAAGCAGATCTGAGACAGAGGAGGATGGCGCCACTGAGAATCTGGGCCTCAAGGGACTCTAAGGAAGATAGTAAAAAACTCTTTGAGCTTTGACAGACATATTGGAGAGCGTTGCTATAGCTGCAATTTTACAGAGGTGGGCATACAAAAGCTCTTCAAAGAAGCTCTGATTGTGTGGAGACGGGTTCGCGGAGAGATGATTCACTGCGGGTCATTAAGTGAATTTGAGCTAAACTAAAAACTAAAGAGTCTTTGAATGATTTGGATCATGCTGAAAGCCCATGCACTCCTCAGCCTGATTAAACTGCAGCTCATATTTTCTTCAAAACCCTTCTAACACTTTGCAATTCATTCACTCAGTGACAAGTTTATGTTTACATTGGGCCACCATTCAAAAACACCTTTTTTTAACCCCTCTGTCTTATCAGAGGGAGGCGGAATACGTCAGGAATGTAACTCGCACTCATTTTTCGGATGTTTTCAGACTGTTCCCTGTTGTGCTTTGTTGACACGGTCTAAAAACACTTTCCTTTCCGAATCAGTAGGAATGATGTCATGATTGAAGCATTTCCTTTTCCTGCAACGCACGTAAGACACTTTTTAAAGAAGGGACAACTCAGTGAGGAAAAACCTTAAAGAGTTCCAGAATACTAAGGGTTTCTATGAGATGAAGTAAGCAAGACTAAAAGCAAAGGCTTTTACATGGAAGTGTAAATGAGTCCATCAGTAGTCCAAAGCTGATTTTCCAGTATTGAATTATTAACTGCTGGAACAGAAGTTGGTTTATTTTACTGAAAGCTGATTTAAGACCCTTTACAAATGATGAAAAGCCTGAACATATACACATTCTCTGCTGAAAGTAAATCTTCTGCAGTCCTAATGAGCTTGTGGATTAAGCGTTTCACTCTGCATGCATTCCTGCATCCCAGTCATCTGTGCAGACGGTTAAAATGTGTCTTCAACAGAACATCAGGACAAGTATTGTCTGATGGTGACAAAAGCTATCAAGTGATCAACCTCACTGACAACCTCAAACTAAATTATGTATCTATTATTCTCAGCCCTCTCGAGGAATTTCCAGGCATTGAACAGCTGCTGGTGGTGGTTATTTTAAATGAATATTTGTTTTTTTTATTGTTTGCTTTTACCTCATAATCCATCAAGTTCCCAGCTTCTGTTTGCCAATTTACCTCATTACATCATTAAGGCTTTCAGTTTAGTTTTTGGATTTGACATTTGACTTAATGAACACTGAACATGATAGAGGAGAATTACTGGGAGTCCATATGTTTTGATACTTCAAACAAGGGGTCTTTAATCTTTTCCAGTACATCTCGATTAATGAGGGGCTATGCAAGGCCCCCCTTCCATGCCTCTTTACTGTGAGCTCTGAAAATATAAACAAGGATCATCTTCCTGTCTTGTTTGTAACAGTTCCGCTTGTTTTAACCTTTTCTCATAATTGCTCCCATTGGAAATATAAGTATATAAGCAGAAATATGAAGATCAACCGATTTGCATATATTGGCATGCCTACTTGTTTTACCCATTTTGAACAAAGAAGAGAAAAGAACCAAACTTCCGATTCATGTAACGTTCATACCTCAAGCAAAAATGAATCCATCCATCCATCCATCCATCCATCCATCCATCCATCCATCCATCCATCCATCCATCCATCCATCCATCCATCCATCTTCTTCACCCCCTGGTTCTTTCAGGGTTTCCGCAGGCTGGTGTATCTTCTACAGTGGCAGGTTACACCCTGTAGAGTACAGTAAAATTTATTTCCAAACAAATAAAACTCCTCAGATTAACGGAAGCCATTATCTAAAATATTTAGTGCGATAAAATGCAACTGGAAAAAAAAGAATGAACTTCAAGGCTCTTGCCAATAAATTATCAGGTTGTGGTATTAATAAATCAACCTACTGAATAAATGCATTTTTTAAAATCTCTCTTCTGTTTTACTTTTGATTATCTACATATAAGTATGTCAGTAAATTCCTAAAACTTTACACTAACAGGCTGTATTTGACCCTTAACCTGCTTTATTTTGACTTTTTTTCTATTATTCAGGCAGATAATTAAGACCTCAACATTAACCTTTTTTTAATCAAAAATGCTCTTTTTTAACACTAACTGCCAACCTGAACAAAAAAACAGTGATCTTCTGATGGTCAGATGGAAAACATGTCTTTAAAGCCTCACCTTACCAAGATTTTACTTCATTTAGGTCAGGGTCCATGACTGGAAGGGGAAGGGTGGGGTTGGAGATACCTCCCTTCATCAGGTTGATGGTTGACTTTTGTTGTCTGCCACATGCTTGTGTCTAACCTTTGGTATGAAGACACTTACAGGAAACTCCTTGGCTCACTGCTTAATGGGGGATATCCGTAATTAGGAACAAAATCAACAAGATTTTCTTTGCTTCCTCTAACTGCTAATTTCCTTGTGCATAAAAGGTGAAGCCAATTACCATGTGGAAATGAGCCGAGGAAAGAAGAACATATCTAATAGTTAAATATGCACTGGTTTGTTTGCCTTCAAATGGTTTAAAATTATAAAGGTTTTCCCAGAATTTTTCTTGCTCTAATGATCTCATATAAAGTTTTTCTTTTCATGTAAATGACAAGGATCTTATCATCAAACAGCAAGGAATGCAGCAGCTGTAAAAAATAATTACGTTTTTCTGATATGTAAACATTAAAAACATTGCTGTATAAACCCATGAGCTTGTCATTATGTTCTTCCAGGGAATAGATGTTCTAAGTATATAAAAAGGTATGTCTCATGACAGAAACTTTTGGAAATATATTTAAAATCCTCAAGATCATGCAATGATAAGGGAATACATAAAATTGAACCTGAACTGTTTCAAACCAGGTCCAAAGAAAATGTTTGGGCATACTGTATATGATGTGCCAAGAATCATATTTTTGAATATTGGATATCAGCTCATAGTACTTTAGTTCAGATGTAACACATTTTTTTCCAGTCCTAATGCAAACATCCTATAATCCTGTATCTTCCCTTGTTCATCTTTCATTCAAGGCTCATTCAGGGTGTTTCGATGTGTACAGAAACAATTAGCACATGATTGTATAGTCGAAGGAAAGATAACTCAAGTTATTTTTTCTAATAAAAATCTGTGTCTTGCAAACATTGTTACTCTATCTCTAATTACATTGCTACCTCTAAGTAAAATCAACTGACTCCAGTTGGTCATGAAATGTGTTAATAAATGCTAGATTTTCTACAATTTAAACTTTTAGGGAAAGCAACAGTTTTTTCTGAAGGCCTCTTAGGTTTATTGGCGAATATTAATAAAAAAATCATAAAGTCCCTGGAACACAGCAGAGACGTCAGAGAGAAAGCTGTGTAGAAGTTTAATTCTTGGTTAGTCTCATAAACTGTATGTAGAGATTATTTTTTTTCTATTTAGTAGTGTTCTATTAATCATGTGAAAATGTAAAGAATGAGCACAACTGTAAACCACAGCATTGGTCATCCGCTTAAAGTGACACAGGAAACAGGAGATCATTAAACACAGAAGCAGCCAGAAGGCCCATTTAGTCACTTATATTGTGGAAAATATTGTCTTATTGTTTTCTTAGCATATTACCAATAACACACACATACAGAAGCATGAAGTTAAATACGTGATTATGGAAGCAAACGTGCAGCAAAAAAGAGTTTAGACTGAGATGGAGGCTCACCGTCCAGCAGGATACAGACAATAAACATACATCCAGAACACTTTAGATTAAATTCATGTGTCAGGATGGCTCTATTAAACTACCACCTGTAATAGAGGCAAAGGCTGGCACGAAGTATGAACTTGGTAAAAGAGCACACAAATGCATAGCACATTTTTCATGCTATTTTTGCTATAGCAATGAAAGCTTTAAATGGAAACTGAAGAAGCCTTGGACAAAACTTTATGGCTATAAATAGTTTTGCAAGGCACTTCTGATTATTTAATCCAGCGACTGGAGGAAGCATGTTAAAACTGACAGCTTTTGTTCTACCTTTAGAGGTATTTAAGTCTCTTTTTATTCTGCATTTATGGACAGGACTGTATTGACCTCCAGCTTCAGCTGTAAAAGCCTTCCGTATTCATCCTTGGTTACCAATCTAATCATTGTTTTGATGCAAGTTTCTAAAACATGATGGTTAAGTTAAACTTTTTCTCAGTGAAAAAGCTTTCTTTCTTAGTAAGCCTTACAAAATTCCCCACTACACGCATATTTGTCAATGTTATTAAACATTTGCTCAGTTGTTGCTAGAGAAGGATATGATTTCACCACCCCAGTGTACTGAATCTACCTGGTGCACAGTATTTTTCTTCAAACAGGAAATGAATTTACTTGCCACTATTGCTGGGAGGGGTATCTTTATGTTTCTTGGGCTTTTAAACCATTAGTTTAAAAGATAATAAAAAAAAGAAGAAGATTACAATCTGTCACCCATATCTACCTCCCAACTGACCCCCATTTTTTGATTTATATCCTGCAGATCTTGGGTGAAATTAGCCTTTTTTTTTCTTTGACCAGTGAAATATTTTCCATAGGAGCACAAAGCATGATGAATCCTTCCAGAAATTTGCTATATATCATGCTATAAAACAAAAGAAGAAAGCTTAAGCTATATACTATGTATATGCATGAGAATCAATCTTAAATATCCTGGTAGTAATGTCCTCTAAAAGTATTATTTTAATCCTTCATCTTTTAACTTCAACAGTAAGATAAATCGAGTTTTCTAGCTAAACTCTGCTGTCGGTTGTGTAAATCCTTTAGCTCTCGCTCAGTTATTTCAACAGCAATAATGATATTTTATGTCATGCTGTGTGTTCCTTGACGTGACCTTAACTTTTAAACCTTAACGGGAGCACTCCTTTGACCATGAGTGGCTAGTGTGTAACAGCGCTTTGAAACTTTACTCTGGGGAGAAATGAAGCACTCTGCTTGTCGTTATTTACGACTGTACAGGGGACGGTTTTTCACTTCAAAGCCACAGAAACAGAAGTACAAGGTGGGAACTACAGTGGCATTTCAGAGTAATGAAAGAGAGCTATAAAAGAATAAAGACAGTAAAGATTTATCGAGAATAGTTATTGTGATTTAATATCAGCAGCTCAGTAAGAGTACCCTTTAGATTCATAAAAGAGCCTACTCTTTCCAATTTTAGATTGAACATGTAGAAAGTAATCAAAATAAAGAAAAGGCATGCTGCCAGGTTTATTATTATTCTTCAATATGAGTTCACAGAGGGTAGAAATTTGACTTATGAAAAGACCAAATCCAATTTTGATAGTTCTCCGAGATCAGAGGGTTTTTTTTTTCTTCTTTTCCAAACAGTTCTTTATTTGGTGCCTTGAAAGTATGAGGTTTTAAATTAAACTCACCTTATCTTTCTGATATTACAGCTCAAACAGAGTTTTATTGAAAAATAACAGCTAAATTAAATCTGGTAACACGTTGAAACAAGGAAGTGTTTCTTACTTGCTTACAGTATTTTGCAAAAATGTTTATATGACTTAAAGTAAGTCATTTGTCAGATTATAACTAAAGTCTTACATACATTTTGGGGGTGTGTTCTTTATCATAGATTAAATTATTAAAGGAAAATTATTGATTTAAAAAAACTCACTCTAAAGAATGTTTTTTATCATTATTAATCAGCCTCCTTACATTTTTCCCCATGTATGCAAAATAACTTTAGCACAGTCCAAAACCTTTATAGCCCTTAAAAAGCTTTCTTCCAGGATGCTCCTGACTGCAGCTCCATCTTCCTACCAGCTCTGACCAGCTAGTTCTCTGCCACCCAGCTTGTTGCCATTGGGAAGAAATTTAATTTCTGGGCTCTCAAGATCAGAGCACCTTCTTCCACATGTTTGCTGTGTCCCCTGTTTAGCTTTTAGTAAATTGTGAAAGGGGTTTGCTTTTTTTCAACCATGGCTTTCTTCTTGATGCCCTCCTACTTTCATTATAGGCAGATTTCTGCAGAGTCCCGTTAAAGCTGTCGATCTTTGCACTACTCCAGATAAAAAACATGCTTCTTATCCCTTTTGTTCTCTGACTCTTAATTTTGATAGACGCCCATGTTTTTGTGAGATCGTACTTGTTTAATACCAAATTTACTAAATGTGGATGAAGCAGTACTTTACAAAGAGTTCAATAATAGCAATATGTTTACTAAGCTGCAGCCATACTTGCACTGGTTTGATATACATGGGAGTAGGAGACAGAATGCGACTGCTAAGTGACCGCATGTGAAAAAATTTGAGATATGAATGCTTTGCTGCCAGGCTACGTACGTCACAATTTATTTATTTTTCTCAGCCAAGAATAAAACGAAACGCTTCAAGTGCTAAGAATAAAACATGAACATCAGCTGCTGAGTGAATCCCAGCAATAATGAGGGAAACTATTTTGGCACTGATCAACATCTCCTTTGGAAAAGATAAATTTGTATTGGAGAAATAGCAACAACTTTTAATATCACTTGATCCAAGAGGGAGTATGAAGTTTGACCCCATCTGGTGTTTCCAGCAGCTGCCGAACCCACTGTGGAGAGTGCTAAAAAGTCAGAGACAGTTTCAACAAATAATTCAAAATCCTCAGCGTGGAGCCTCTGTGGCAGTTCAGCTGCAGCAACTTGAAAGGTGAGTAAATGGGAACGAGGTGGATACAGTTACATGCATATAAAGTGATACACATGTACTTCTTAAATGTGAATAAGCCGACTCTCCATGACAAAAGGAGCCGCTAGTAGAAAAGTGAACACTGTGAATGAGATGAATGTTTCTGAAATGAGGGTTCCTTTTTCTTTTTATATTCTAGCTCTTCAACCCAAAACTGAGCAAAATACAGAGTGTTTTTTTTTGTTTGTTTTTTATTGACTAATGTGAGATTCTCACTGCTAAATACTTTTAAGCCAAAAATACAACATACAATAGACAAGAACAAACATTTAGGGCAAAAAAGGTAAAAATGCCCCACATTTATTTATCAAAAAAGAGAAAAAGTTAGCATTCTTACTACCACAAAATATTGTTTTATGTTGCTGTGATATAGCATGTGGGAGATCGACCGTCTGGTGTCCTGGTGTGCAGCCAACAACCTGGAGCTCAATGCGCTCAAGACAGTGGAGATGGTTGTAGACTTCAGGAAGAACACAGCACCACCTGCTCCCATCACTCTGTGTGGCTC
>JAUZNJ010112974.1:0-19908 GCA_034780135.1 Jordanella pulchra | reverse complement strand
CTTTCCCGCATGTCTCTCCCCCTCTCTTATACCCCCTTTCCTGTCAGCCTACTGTCAGAAAAACGAGCCACTAGTGACGTAAAAAGCTCAAAATAAAAAAAAAAAACTTTTGCATTTTGTAATTTAATAATTTTTTTTTTATAATATAAGATTAAAAAGTACATATCTGCATGAAATATACTACAGTAAAATATAAATATTCTGGACTATTCCTGTCATTTAGGAAACATGTTATAATTTCACAGTTTTTCTCTTTTTTTTCTTCTTCTTTAACCTTCCACTCATTTTCTGCACCTACTTTTCCCTGATCTGAAATAAAAGAGGCATTGGATAAAAAGAGGTATGAATTAGCACTGCCATTTAATTTTACTTAGCGGTAGGTCGCAGCAGGTCTAAGAGAAAACCCAAGGATTTAAGGGGAGCAGAAGAACAAAAGAAAGCAAAATCAGGATTTTAATTTCTTGCACTGACTGAATGCTATCCACTGCACCACGTAGCGCCCGTAAACTCTAAAGAATCTCACCTCATTGCTACGTTGCTCCCGTCGATAACAATTGCCCTCAGGTTTGGGTCTCCAGGCTTGTCTGTAAGTTTCAGTACAAAGGGGGTCTGAAGACCCTCTAGGAAGCGCTGCTCTCCGGTCACCACCACCGATGAAGGCGGTACGAACGGCCGTCTATCTCTTGCTCTGGTGGAGGGCGGATCATTCGCCAAAAAGATGTTGGGCTGAGCCTGCTGCTCCTGTTTTGAGGAGTTTGCAGAGTGACGTTTTGAGTTGGATGCATTGATGTGAGTTTGGTGCTTTTGTTTGGACGTGGCTTGATTGAGCCAGTAGTTTTGGGCTTGTTGCTTGTTAGGGTGAAAAGGAGGAGTCAGTGCAGGATCTAGGGATGAGGAGTAGGTAGGCATGGGGGGCCCTTTGACTTCCTGCAGGACGTCTTGGTGAGGCCTGAACTTGTTTAAAGGCTGAGACGTGTATTGATTAGTAGGCAGCTCTTGTGGTTTATCACCCCAGGTACACAGGTCCGGTTCTGCTAACGGTGCAGAATACTTTGGCACTTTAGTTTGTCCTTCCTCTTTGTGACTAAAAAGGTCAAATCTCCCCTTAGCTGCAGTTTCGGGTGATCTGACATTTGGTCCTTCTTTCTCCATCAATGCATCATAAATCTCTCTTGGTTTTTCCTTGTAGTCTTCTGTCTCACTGCTCTCTTTTCTCTGCAGCTCCAGAAGTAGCTGGTGAGTGGACCCCTCAGACAACATGCTGTAGACTTTGGTCACATTCTCCTCAGTGTAGCCACAGGTAGCCGCTGCTTTCTTCATCACCCCCAGCACAAAGTCTTCCTGTTGTTCGGTCTCCTTTTCTTCTACACTGGCCTGTCCCTGAGAGTCTTTTGGGGTGTTTCTTGTTACCACCTCTTCCTCTCCTACCAGAACTCCTCTAACTTCACCATTGCCGTGCTTTATTTTACCCCCTCCTGGTTCTATATCCTCATCCTCTCTGTGCTCCGTCTCACATGGCTGTTCTTCTCCCAAAGCAACTCCATCTTGTTTTTTGGTGCCAGAACCACTACAAATGTTCTGCTCCCGATCACTGAGATCCTGCTCCTGTTGAACTAAGTCCAGAATCTGCGATGCCTCTTTAGGTCCTGTTTTCTTTAGGACACGTTTCACGACGTCCTCCGTGTACCCCATGGCTGTGAAGAACTTTAAAAGAAGCCAGAACTCCTTGTTTCCCATCGACACCTGCCTCTCCGGCTCTTCACTGTCCCCCTGTTGCTTGTCCATATTGACGCCCGTTGCTTGTTTCTCAAGTTGTTCCTCTTCTCCCACTTCCTGGGGAGAGTGCAAGAGTCTTTCCTCAGCCCCCTCTGCTTTTCCTCTGTTGCCTACAGGAGAGAAAATGTCTTGGACAGTGGAGTCCTTGGCTGCAGACTCATAATTTGCCACCTTTCCTTTAACCCACTGATCAGTGTTGCTGAAAGGATGGAGGTACGTTTGATTTAGCCCACTGGATTTGCCCCATTCATCACTAGAGTCCCCCTGTAATTTCACACCTATATTCTCATGCGTCGGTGCTTGGTTTCCACTTGATCCAAGGCCTGATTCTTTCACCAAATCCAGAAGGATTTCCTTCACAGCTCCTGGTAGCACAAGAAGATCCAGGATATGCCTATCCTCCCATTTCTCCACCAATGCTTTGAAGGCCCTTCGTGAATCCAGGGACTCGCCCAGGCCTCTATCCCCTGTCTCAGTGCGTCTGGTCTGTGTGCCTTCATACCTCGCCACCAGGTCTCCAATCAGGGAGTAGGCTTGAACCACCGGCTCATCTAAACCTGATATGAGCAGACATCCAGGCGAGCCCACCTATTCGGTCAAAGAAAATATTATATTAGAGTCGGTCATCTGACAGCAAATCGAGGTGAGTTTCTCTTTTTGGTCATGAAAGCTTGATTACTTTTGCATAAGAGATAATGGAAGAAGAAAAAAATATTGTCTTTTCCTCATGCTTCACTCCTACCAACTCAGTTTGAGCTTAAAATGCTTTTCCTTTTTGTTCGGACTCATCAATAGACGCTAACTGGATTGTACTGTTTATATAAACATAAAATTATTAGGGAAAAAAGCCCAATCGTATTTAAAATGTTTGCTGTAAATATACCAGTTTGAATTTTCTGACAAAGCTTCTAGCCTCTTAAAGCAGAAATACGTCACGTTGACATATTTGCATGGATCCTGAATGGCTTTTCAAGCATCATAAACCACCCTCTCAGTCAGATTACATTTTCATCAGATCCTGCTGTCTCTGAATCAGGATATTTTGATTGACATGTTTACATGAAACATTTTTCTTCCTATCTGCAGTTTAATCTGTTGATTTATGTCCATGTTAACATAGCTACTGTTGCCTATATGCCTTGGTTCAATAGCTTAAACATTGTAGGACTATAACACTCTAGCACAGGCTTCCAGTTACGGTCCTTGAGGGCTGGTTTCCAGCGCCTTTTAGATGTGTCTCTGCTTAAACACACCTGAGTCAAATAATCAGGTCATTAGCAGAACTTGGCTGCATACTGAGGAGATAACTGAACAATGGTATTCAGGTGTGGAAGTAGAGATGCACCTGAAATGTGCAGGACAACGGACCTGAAGGGCCAGATTTGAGGGTGGTTGCTCTAACAGCTAATCTTGTTAGCATACACAGTTTGTTAAACACATAAAAAAGGCTGCAATAGATTTTATGGGGTATATAGAAGCCACTACCATGAGCTTTCATGAATTATAAACCATGCACAAATGATATACAATTGACAAACCTTTAAGAGATAAACCAAAATCTCTATTAGCGCCTAATCTATACATGTTGCGATTGGTCAGATTAGTTTAACATGGTTTGATCAACTTTATATAATAATTGGGCAGCATCTCTGTGGGCTCTTTAATTGTAAAGCAGCATCAGAGTCTGACGTAAAGTGATTTGAAGAAACAAACACATCAACAGCCTTGACCTCTGCTCCACCTATGGCTGTTGAGAGACTCAAAGTTAAAAACGTTAGTCAAAGTTTCCGTGCTGGGCCCCCACTTGAGTTTACAAGAAGGTTTTCAAACTTCCTGCCCCTGAGCAACTTTATTAACAGTTGAACAAAGGGTAACTCATAAACTGAAACAAGCAGGTACTAAACATAGTAACGATTCCTTATAGCCGGTTTTTCAGTAATGGAAAAGCTAACAAAGGGTAATGCTTTACAATGTCTGACATCAACCTTCCTCATTTATTTACAAATAATTACCCTCTAAATTTTTAAACCATTAAAGCTTTGTTACTAGATAATCCATTAATGCTTTAAGACAAAAATAAACAAACCTGAAAATATCGTAATCTTACAGGTCAAGACTCAACAAAACGATGTGAATTACACATCAATCATCTTATCACACATCAAGCAAGCAAACATGCTAGGGCTGCAACTAGCGATGATTTTTCTATTCAGATAATCTGTTAATTAACAGAATGCTAATTGGATGACAAAGGTCACTTTAAAACAGATTTTATACAGAATATAGGCCAAGTGAAGCTTAAACAGAGCTGGACAGAGCTTATTAATAAAGCCAAAAAGTTTTTTTTTTGTTTTTTTTATCTTAAATGCAAAATGTTTATACATTTTTTTTACAATTTAGTCATAATTACTGCTCTGAGTGGGTTGTTTTTTAAGCTAACACCATGGGAATAGCCCAGTCTACCGCTTAATTGGATGACAAGTATTTTAATAACTGATTAATCCCGATTAATCTGATTAATTGTTTGACCCAAAACACATGCCAAAGAATGAAAATGTTTGAAAGCAGGTTCAAGCTACATTTTGGATTAAATGTTGTTTATTTTCTGTACATATTGTTTGCAATACTAAACCTTAAAGCAACTTTATAGTGGCGGTGATGTGAATGAAACAACAAAAAACATGACAGTCTGTTTTTGCTACAAGATGCTGTTGCTGAAAGTATCTTGAGGTCATAGTAAATAAAGATGACGAATCTGAAATTATCCATCATTTTCTCAGTTAAAGGGACATCAAATCATTGAGCAAAGAGTTCATTAACAAAGTTTTATTGCTGTAAAGTTTGTTTCTGTTAATTTCAAACATTGCAAAACTTAAAAAAAAAAACATGTTAGAAAGGAAAACTTCTGAGGGTAAATTCTAAGCCTGTTTTCTTCAAGCCTTGCAGCTAATAATGAAAAAAAAAAAAAGCCGTAAAAACGTAAATTTTTCCACTAGGTTGCAGTTTTACTTTCTAAAAAAGAATAGATGAGAAATTCCCAGCCACAAAGCACCTTAGTGTCTTAATTTGAGCTGATGATGTAACACTGAGGTTAAGCAATCATGTGTTTTTTGTTTTTTTAAATAGTATGTGATTCTTAGATTTGTTATTATTGCTTAATTTTAGCATTACAGCATGAAAAAATAACACTAAAAACTCTGGATTTGTTCAAATATGGAGGTGATTTGCATCAGGGATTATTCTCCATAAACTGGTCTTTTAAATAATCGGCTCCATTTAGAGTTATTTGCTTTTCTATTTTTACACCCTGATGATTAATAATCAAAGTGAGAACAGTTGTACTCTTTTACATAAGTGTTTGACATGTATGGAAAGAATTTCCTCAAACACGAAATCCAATATTTAGAGGGAAAACATCAAAATACTCGGTTTTTCTTTTGATCCATAGACGAGGACCTCTGTTAAACTGACACTTTATTAAAAAACAAAATGACAGGAAACAGGTTTAAGATGTTTGGTTCTTACCACGATGAGCGCCGACGTGTTTTTTATCAGGCTGTCCATGAACAGCCCTTTGGCTCCACAGAAGATACAGTGAAGGGCTCCTGGATACGTGACTTCCTGCTGCGTCTCCTGATTCACGACTCCCTTCACAAATAACTGGAATATAAAAATAAAAACGTCAGTGCTGTGTTGTATAGCTGACTCTACAGCCCCAGGGACTGGATTTAATATTGTGTCCATAGTAACTTTTCAGTATGACCTATATTATTTAAAATCTCACACATGAATAGTTCCTACTGTATAAGGAAGGAAGCAATTCAGTCCAGACATTAGTTTTATTGTTTTGTATCAGACAATATTAAAACTTAAGGCTTTTTTCTGAACTCTTGAATGTTAACCAGCAGCTCATGGAAAAAGTACGAGCAGGTTTAAAATCTGGCAGAGTAAAACCTTTAAGTTAAATTACATTTTTTAAAGACCAAAGAGCTTCATGTAATCATAATGCTGCCACAATAATAGAATAGTTAATACAGCTATTATAACATTATCATGACATTTATTAGTATTTTGATTTGATCAGAGCATAAATAAAAAATAAAATTAAGAAACACACAGTAAATCTAAGGGTAGCTTGGAAGTAAATGCTGGATATTTTATACAAGCTGATGTTACCCAGAGGTCTTTCCCACCTTATTGCCTTCAGATGACAGGTACATTTCAGCAATAGGTAGGGGAGGGGCAGCATTACTCTTCAAAGAGCGAAGAAGACTTTGGTTGTTCTTTGACTTTATTTTTATCTTTTCGAACGGCCTTTTAACCATAGGAACAACATGATGGAAAACGTTAGAGATCATGAAACCGTAGCGTAATATCATCTGGTGCAGATAACCATCATCAGCTTAAATTAGGACTTAATTATTAAAAATAAATAAAACATAACAAAGAAAATCTTGCAAAACATAAAAGAGAAATTATAAAAACTGATCACAAGGGCTAACAATCCAACAATTGGCCCTGGATCAGTAGCGACATAAGAAGGAAATAAATCAGCTGAAGTCATTAAAGGAGTGTGTAAAATCTGCCTTCTGCTGAAAAGATACTGTTTGACAGAGAAATCAGAAAAGCAGCTTCAAAGGTTGTCAAAAGATGACTATCATACAGACTTATGAGGAACAATGAAGTCGATTTGACAAAGAAAAACACAGAGCACCCAGGAAGGTGAGAGCACCGAGCTGCAGGTGAAACAATTCGGCTGCTGCAAAGTCAGAAAGTAACACAAAGGCAGGAAGCAACAGTAACCGTCACTTTGAAAGGAAGTGACGCCACTATATAAGCACAGACCACAGTTCTAGGAAGGCTTTCTGGTTCAAACAGCTTTTAAATTAAAACACAAAGAACTCACATTTAGAGACAGTTTAAAGAACAGCATCACCCTGAAACTCCTCTAGCACCGAGGCGCTTTACGTTCTTCCACTCAGGCTTTTCTTATATTTATATCATTTTTACAAAAATGAAGCTTGAGCAAAATCTATGCTGAAAGGCTTAATTCAGCCTGTTGCTGTCTGATGCTCCATGTCTAGGAGTCCTTTGTAAGCCTCTGTCATGGATACACAGGACTGGTTGAATACTATTATGTTTTTGCACTGTAATAGCCTGGTGACCTCACCCAGAAATCTAGATGCCCTCCATGCAAATGGATTTTCCTGCCCGGGACCGTCCAGTGTCTGTCCATTCAAAGCTTGGCTGGTTCACCTAAGATTATTTGGGCCAATTGAATCATGAAGAGGAGAGTTGGAGGATGGGCTTCATTTAATGACGTCAAAGGAATAACAGTAGCAGAGATATCTTTAAACTCAGCTTTGGTTGTGGCACAGAAATACCTGGATTTCATTTCTTATTCGAAGATAGTACAGACAATTGGACTAAAGACATATGAGTTGGAGTTTTGCCAAATAGAGCAAAATTTGATATACCAGCTCCCCCCGCTGGTGGGACAAGACATAGGACTGAGTCACACTCCCCTTATGATTGTTGAGTCGCCGTTAATGGCAGTCATGGAGGACCAGGTGAAGAAGGCAGAGAAACCTGGACTGACGACCATGCAACTGGGTAAAGGCGACCATTGGGAGCCCTGAGTCCTGGTTGCTACCAAAGACATGGTGCAACATATTGGTCACCAAGGTGTTCCAGGATAACTTTTTGGAAGAGGTTCATCTATCGTTGAAATGAAGTAACCTTCAGTAGGATGTAGCCATAAAACAGGAATGCAGGATATAATTTATCCCATAAATCCTACAACAAGAGTCATAGTACTGTACAATGGCGCCCCAAGAGCTTTGAAAGACAACTCTAACACCCACCTTCCTGCCAAAGGAGCCTCCCCAGACCCAACATCTTGATGTGGGTCTGGATAGGCTATTAGCTACCTGGCTTAGTATGCATCACATCCTTCACCCAATGACCATCAGAAATAGGCACCGCCATCCCATCTTGGATGGATAACACCATGTAAACTATTTGATCACTTTAGAAGTCTCTCCTACCCTCCTTTCCTCACCTTACAGACTCATTTTAATATTTTCTTGAGCAGAGAGGCAGGTTAAAAGAGAAAGAAAGAAAGTTGATGGTTGTAGCTGGGATAAAAGGATGGAGGTTAGTGGGCAAAGCTGGTTATCGTGTATCTTTACCATTTTATTTTGGTCACTTCGTGCCAAACATTTCTGCATGACTCATTATTTACTCATACTGACTAAATTAAGGGAATTAATTTGTCTCTACTAACTGCAAGTCACTCAAGAGTTGACCTAATATGACAGATTGGAGCAACAAGGTCTTGGGTTTGATTCCCAGCCTGGGGTCTTTCTGCATGAAGTTTACATGTTCTCTATGTGAATGCTTAGGTTCTCTACAGGTACTCTGGCTTTCTCTAGACTAAAAGAAATGACCTTTTGTTTAATTGGTTAACTGTCCAGGGTGCAACTAGCCTTTTAGCCATAGACTGGTGGAGATGGACACCGGCACTCTGTGACGGACAAGTGGTAGATGATGGATGGATGGAATAACCAACAAAAACAATGAGCATAATACAAAATGAGTCAACTACTTTTTTCATATTAACCCCGATTTAGACCCAGACTGATCCCAATAAAGATCTATAAACAGTAAAAAAGTGGTCTATAAACATGTATTACACGGTAAAGAAATGAGTGTGGGTTTTTTTCATGCTTTAAACTGAAAGATAAGACAGCTAAGAAGAACAGGGTAAAACTTTCCCAAAGAGAAATGAAGCAATACATGTCTAGAACTAGCGTTACCTGTTACACTCAATGTGCTGCTGTCATCTTACCGAACCACAACTATGCTGTTCTGAATCAACAACTATGGACACAAGTTCCAAACAGGTGTGAGACGCCCTCTGGGTATGACACTCATCATTGAAAAATAAACCAGTCATCGTCCGGGAAGAATGACACTTCAATGTTGGTTACTCAAACACATTGGAAGAAAACACTGAACAAAAACACAAGAAACTCTGAGTTGAACCCAAAGATCCAAGACTTTTTTATGTAGACAAAAGGTCAGTTTCTTTCAAATATTGCTCTACAATCTGTCTGCATCTGTGCTCCTTCCACTTAAAAGACGTGAAGATGGAGATTAGACAGGAGAATTATTCCACAGGTCTGTCTTACTGGGTACAACAAAAGGCCATTTTATGCGCCATTTATTGAATGGCACAATGTCGCAGACGTCTCACCTTTCGAGGGAGCATGCTAACAGAGGGAACGTCCACTGGAGCTGCTGCTTAGATACTGAACGTTATTTCTCTAAAAAAGAATTTGCCATCCAGCGTTTTACCTCCAATATGGTCTGAAACCAACCATCTGGGCAGCTACTGCAAAGACTGGTTTGCATAACCAAAAACGTTCCGCTCAAATCGTCAGAGACCATCATGTAAACGTCATCATCATCATCATCAGGTCTAAACCTGAGTGCAGATCATCATCTGAACCGACTAGATGGAGGAATCGCTAACATTGCATCACGTCCAAACCCTTTTCAGAGGTTGACTCTTGATATTCTGCTGATGCATAGCTGTGCGATAATTGTGGTACGGTCAAGAAAATGTATGAAAGCCATAATTCAATGTCGCTTTGAGATTAATAAAGTATTTTTGAGGGGAATTGAAATCAATCCAAATTCTACACCCAACGACTCCTCAAAGCATACTAAGCATTTAATGACCTCAGAACAGGACGTGTATTAAAACATCCTCTTATTTCAGATACTGTCAGATTGACAAACACATATTTTTTTTGTTTTGTTTGAGGAAATCAATGAGTTAATAAAATAAAATATTTAGTGTCTTTGCTGCAGATCACAGGCCAAATGATTGGGTGAAAATGTCCCTTTAAAAAAAAAAACAACTAATCTTCTAGCCTTTTTATCTCAGTAGTAAGTGTAGTTGTATTTCTCTGACAATTTATAAGTACGTAAATCTATTTGAAGCAAATGTCTGCATAAATTATTGAAGAAAAAGAAAAAAGGGGGTCTCCCATGATTTCTCTTTAGCTAATATTCAGATCAGGCTGCCCTGTTTATGCTAACGCACAGCAGGTCTTATTAAACTACAACAGTCAAAGTGGAAGCATAAAAATTGTAATGCGGTATTATAGGAGGTATTATTATTCAACTAAAAAAGAAAAACACACGCCAGCGCCAACAGTCAGTTGTTGTTTCACCTCCTCCTGCCAGAACATGCAGATAAACTTTAAAACCCAGAGCAGAAAGAGTCAGACTGGTTTCAAAATTAGTCATCGAACATGTTAGCTTACCTCTGCTTTCTGAGACTGTAGGTGGTGCTCTGATGAATCCGCCATGCTAACCCTGTTATATTACTGATTTGACTTAGCATGTTTTACTACTGTGGCATTAGTGCAACAGGTCGCGATCCATTTCAAATGTTTGTCCGTGACAGATCTCATATCAGCTGTCTTCACGTTGCTGATATCCAGCAAGTCTGTGAGAGTTCAGATCGGGGCCATGGATGGATTCAAAGCTTGAAGAGGCAAGCATTTATAGCAACTCAACTCCTTGAGGAGCAGTATCCTGCAACTTTTAGATAAATCAAAAGGCGTAATTACCTCTCAGTAAGGAGTAAAGTTTTGCAAAGTCCTGCTAATGGCCTGATTATTTGACTCGGGTGTGTTAAAGCAGAGACACTTAAAAAAGGTATAGGACATACCGAACCTCAAGGGTTAGAGTTTGACACCTCGGGTTTATAGGATGTAAGGATTCCCTTTAGCCACTTAGATCACATAAATTTGACAATAAATTTAAGCATCCAATAAAAGTAACCCACAAAGAGGATCTCAATTTTGGGGGGAACAAGCTTATTAAAACTCCTAAAAAGCGGGAAAAGTGTCTTACTTTGGCAGCTTTCACGTCGCTGCTCAGGCCTTGTAGCTTCAGCCATATCTGACCGTTGCTCCCGTTGGTTAAATCGTCCGCTCCTATTCCAAACGTCACCCTGAATATCCGCTCCACCGTGGCGTGCATTGAAGTTAGAGATCCTCGGAGCATCCCAGCACAAGCGAACTCGTCCTCGACCTCCTGATCTCCGCTCCCTCCTGCACCTCCTCTGCTCCTTTTCGCGTCCATTGTGCCGTCTTAAATCAGTGGCTAAGGATCAAACATACTGTGGAGATAAAAAGACCAAACACGACAGGCCAAGATGCTTAAGATCATGAAAGTAAATTGGAGATGCTATTATGATAGTAAAGAAGGACGTGAAGAGAAAACAGGTGATCCACCTGTGCTCATTAAATACCATTTAATGGGCATAAGGCAGAGAAATTGTTACACGAATCAGCGCTGGGGCTCTTAGCAAACAGCAAAGCCGTTGCAAAAAAGAACAGAGAAAAGAAATGTTGGATTACAGTAGTTTTTAATCGAAGACCAGGCACATCCCTGCATGGGGCTATGCGCTGCCTTACGTGTTCTCAGTAGAAAATGTGTCACCACTTGGATGATAACGGATAGATTGTTACTAGCAAAATGTCCGACTGTCTAGTATCTGGGTGTTGTTGTATGTCTTGTACCATATAAGTTGGTTGTGCTGTTCTTTTTGCAAATGGATTTTCCTGCCCGGGACCGTCCAGTGTCTGTCCATTCAAAGCTTGGCTGGTTCACCTAAGATTATTTGGGCCAATTGAATCATGAAGAGGAGAGTTGGAGGATGGGCTTCATTTAATGACGTCAAAGGAATAACAGTAGCAGAGATATCTTTAAACTCAGCTTTGGTTGTGGCACAGAAATACCTGGATTACAGTAGTTTTTAATCGAAGACCAGGCACATCCCTGCATGGGGCTATGCGCTGCCTTACGTGTTCTCAGTAGAAAATGTGTCACCACTTGGATGATAACGGATAGATTGTTACTAGCAAAATGTCCGACTGTCTAGTATCTGGGTGTTGTTGTATGTCTTGTACCATATAAGTTGGTTGTGCTGTTCTTTTTGCATCTCTTTATACTGTAGGTGGTGAAGCAGACTGAAGTTGTTTTTATTATTGTCTCCCCTTTATCTCCTGTCTCTTTCATCTTTTCTCCTGTTTTTCTGTTCTATCTTTCCTGTTCTACTTTCATTGCGGTGTCCATATAATCTTTAAATCACCCTGTATAATAATAATAAAGCAGTTTGTATGCATAAAACAAGTGGAACACTATGGCGATAGCCCTACTGCTCCACTTGTGAAAGTAAAATCTGTTGGGCTCTGTTGTCCAACTGTCTAAATGTGCCTGTTTCCACTTAGATAGCTAATGCTCCCTTATTCAGCCTCCACCTATGAGCTCTGTATAAAACATGTGGGATCTCGCGACTAACGGCTTTTCAGCTCCATCTGATCTCTCACAACAACAGTATTGTAATCCCGTGTTTTCCTCTCATTATGCAGCTCCAGCTTTATGGTCATGAGTGTTTTTAGGGCAGAGTTGCAGAAGTGCTTTTAGCATGAAAGGTATAATGAGTGGGTGGTTAAATAATATGAACTGAAGTTGGGCTAAAACGATCGATCGGTTGTCAATAAAATAAAGCCAACTGGAATATACAGACTCTGTAAACATGCCACTAGTTGATGAGAAAACCTTAAGCCAAATATATATATTTGGGAGGGTTTGATTTCAGTCATCTGGGCTCAAGGTCGACAAATTAAGGTCTTGATTTCCAAAGTTGGAGTCAAGATCCAACCAGGGGTCCTTGATTTAACACAATACGGGGTCTTTAGATCCAACACAGAAACGAAACTGAACAAATATTTATGTTCACGTTTATACTTGACACCTGTGGTAAATTGGTTTTGTAAAATTGCTTTTATACTCAGCAAATGTTATGAGTCAACTAAGGACATTTTTTGGGGTCAGAACTTTACATGTTTGGCAACTTCTGCCTTAAGGCACCAAAAGTGATGTGATCTAATTACTCCATGAAACAAAGTGAATCAAAACAACGAAAACTTTAAACTAAACTCAAAATAACTCACAATCAAACAGTCAAAGTTGTGTTTATCTTCTGTCACAGCTGACATCCATTATTTTCAGCTAAAGCACATTACTACAGAAACAATACACCAGCTGTACTTACAGCAACATCCAACATGACGCTTTTATGAAGAAACCTAAAGTGAAAGCAGCCTTTTACAGATGAGGGCCTGTGGGGTAATAAGTTTTACCTCACATCT
Source organism: Jordanella pulchra (assembly GCA_034780135.1). Taxonomy (NCBI): domain Eukaryota; kingdom Metazoa; phylum Chordata; class Actinopteri; order Cyprinodontiformes; family Cyprinodontidae; genus Jordanella; species Jordanella pulchra. Next base: position 6,895 of record JAUZNJ010112974.1, on the reverse strand, counting down.
GGAGGATTGTTCCTGGAAGAAAACAAACCAGGAAACAGATGCTGTCCTCGTGCTGGGAAGACATCGGGTCACTTCAGAGGAAGTTTCAACATGAATCCAAGTGGTGGATATATTTCATTAGATCTCTCTGTCGTTGAGGTCGATCAGTTCCTGCGCGTTGAGCGGCTGTTCCGCAGTCATAAAAAAAGAAACAAACAAACAAAAAAAAAAGCTGGAAGTCCAAAGTCCTGCAGCCTCGCTGCTGGGTGGGAAGGAGAAGGAGGGGACAAGCTGCCAGGAGCCCACGGTGACGTAAAAGCGGGTGTCCCCAACGGAGCCGAGGGCCCGACCCCGCGCATCACATCAGTGGTGAAAAACCCCGAAGGTAAAACTGAAAGTAAAGACAGGAGCTGGGTGTATTTGGTACAGACAGCTCTGCAGACTAGACAGGACACAATGACGGGGGCTGTGGTACCTCCGAAACAGTGAACTGCGACTGCGCAGCAAGTCAAAACAAACCGCTCACATTCCTCCTCATATTCTATTCAAACCATCGGTCTCTTTATTAAAACAGCCCCAAAAAACAAACAAACAGGAAAAACTGAACCAGGTGTTTTTTATTGTAAAATATAAGGATTTTAAAACACTTTTTATGGTTCAAAGTTTGTTTTGGGGGCGTGTTGGAGTCAGAAACAACGTAAAGGGGATTTCCAGTGACGTCAGACGTATTTTTTTTTAACCCTCTGCTGCTCTGACGAACCTCGGTAACATTTGAGCTTAATATTTTCCACTGGGCTCGTTTAGAACCACGGATTTTTCTAACTTCACTAAAAAGCCAGTTAAAGGAAAACTGGGTCTTTTTCTGTGTGCTAAACAGGAAGCTGAGTATTTCCTCCAATCATCCGCAAATATGAAAACTCACGATGATAGAGCCTTTTCCTACACCATCCATCACTTTAGTTTTCCTTTATATTGCTGTAAATACTATACCATATTTCAAAAAAGATTATTAAATGGTCACGAAGAGTGAAAAACGTTGAATCAGATAACAAAAACGAAATGAAAAAAGCCAAAATGACACAACATGAAGTCCAAAATGTAGTTGTTGTTTTTTAAAACAACAAAATAAGAGTTGGAAAATAATCTATATATATACGACTTGGAAAAAAAAACCCACCCTTGGTCCAAACTGATGATCTAAATATATGTATGTATGAAATATAAATGCCTAATTTATCTAATTGGGTTGATCAAAAGAGAGAAGAAGACAGCATTTAACAAAACATTGAGGCTTTTGCAAGGTTATTAAATGGGTTTGTGTCGATTTAAGTGATTGGAGAAATTTAATAGAGTTTTTAAAATTACTTAAATCGGTTAAAATCATCCTACTAACTGGGAACTGTCCTCTAGTATAAACTCTGCGTTATGAGACAACAAAAAGGAGCTCTTCCTGATATGACTTAAAAAAAAACTCCCTTCAAAACACCAGACTACCAACATCAGAGCCCACTCAAAGCATAAGGCAACAGCAGATCTCCAGGGACCCCAAACCACGGGACCACAAAGAAAAAAAAAATATTTATATGCTACAAGCATTAATTATAAAAAATAAAATGTGTCGTCCTTGATGATCAGACTTTAAAAGATCTTTTTCTGAGTTTAATACTTAATGCTTTACAACACTGGTTGTGCCCTCATTTAAATTGTTGCCCATATATTTATTTGAAGAGCTCTGTATCTTCTAACTCCTGCCGTTTCCCCTGAAACATTTTTCACATGTCCTTCTAAAGACCTGACCTCACTAGATAGCACTTCCCGTAAACAGAGGTGAATCACAAGAAGCTATGTGGATGTGATTTAAGCACAGATAATATCAAACACACCCCGAGACTTTGCTCTATGGCCGTAGATGTAAAAAGTACCCTCCTTATGGCCTTTCAGTGTCACTTTCAGTCAGATTAGAGCGTTATTACTCCTGAAAACTCTCAGAATTATAAAGAAAAACAACCTGTGTTTGTTAGAGCTTCCTGTTCTTGATATTATCAGTTTTGATTTACTACTTCCTGTAAAATGCCAACGCTGCCTTATTTAGTACCTGTGATTATAGGCCCCTGTTTTTCAGTAGTTTCTACCGCCCTCTGCTGGCTGATTTAAAACTAACCATTCTGATTTTTACAGAACTGGCTTGGATTGTAAACAACAGTGAGAAAGGAGTAATAATTAAAAAAAATATACAAACATGGTTTATATTGGTTGGATTTTTTTTTAAATTTAAAGGTAAAATTAACAATGCTTATCTTTTAAAGCGTTGTTAAAAGTAAGTAAAAAATTGATTTTATTTGTTCTAAAACTTTATGTAAACCACTCTATTAGTTGAATTAGATTCTGTTAAGTTAAATAGCAGGTATTCATCGCCAGGCTGAGAGTCAGAATAGTCAAGGGGACAAAGTGATAAAACCCTGTTTATTGTGCAACCCCGGAAGCAGAAGTAAATGTGTTCGAAGGGACGGCTCTGAGAAGTTTCACTTCTCTTTGAACTGACAGATACAAACAGTGTGTGGAGCTCGGTTTAATGAGAGGGTTTTTACTCTCCTGAAACTCTTTCAGGACAGCTGAATAATGAGAGAGCAGAGCAAATCTCAAAGGGTGAGTAGTTCCCCTCTTTCTTTAAAAAAAAAAAACAAAATCACTGTGATCCTCCCAGAAGTGAGGTTGTTCTTTTGAATGAAAAATCAATCCTTCTGAAGTGTACTAAGCCTTTCTTTATAGAGCGAAATCTCTAAAAAAAAAAAAAAAAGTCCATTAGATGTACTGTTGGTTGGAGGCATTTCATTACAGGTGATTTGTTTTTAAGTTACAATTTTTCACTGATAATGTTGGGCAACAAAAGATTATGGTTTCCTGCCTACAGGGTGATGTGTAGGACAAAGGTAAATGGCATAATACAAGTGCTTAAGCTGGTTTGTCTAAAAAAATACAACAAAAACTAAGTGTTTAATGAAAGGGGAGAAAAAAAAGGAAAGAGACAGAATGAGTTGGAAAATGTAGCTTTGAGTAAAACTTTTCAGTGCTGCATATCAGGTAGAAAGGACCTTTGTACCACACCCTGGGACTTTCCTGAGACACAGTCCAACCAAACAACATCTACTTTAGCTGGGAGATGATTTAAACCTTAAACTGAAAGGTTTAAGGGCTACAGTAACAGCAACAGCACCCTAAGCAACAACAGCTTCAGGCAGGGGGTATAAATACTGAAAATGGACTACGTTTCTGAATAGTTCTTTTTAAAAGATCCTCAGATTTTATTCAGTAGTTCTAAAATTAATAAAAGAGAATTAAAAAATAAGGGAACAATAAACAGGAAGAAGAAATGGCCGAGCTTTGCACGCAGAGGGACTTTCACTATTCAGTTCTTGCTTTAGCGACTTCCCTCACATCTGAATAAAGTAAAGATGAGGCTTCGACGTATCTTTTACAAAACTATCTGCTTCTTTTCCGTCTTTGACACTTTAATGGTACGTTTCTTTACATGTTTGAGTTTTCTGTATTCCTGGACGATGCGGGTTCAGATATGACCCTTTTTGTAAATTGGTGAAACAGTTAAGGATGTTGCAGCTGTCCAAACTCTGAGGCTAGAAAAATGTCTGAAGGACTGCAGAGTCTCAATTATATTCTCTATTAATACCCTACATAGGGTTATACCATGCAGGCTGTTTTAATAGTACCAGAACATTCAGTTTGTTAATTCTCATATTTGTAAGAAGAATAACATTAACAAAGATAAAAAAAAAATAAAAAATAAAGACAGTTTTATTTATATTTTGTTTTAAAGCACACATCCAAGATTATTTCCACCAGCTGGGTCATAATGTGTCTCTTTTAGCTATTTTAGAAGTCGGCCTCCTAGCAGTTTGTGCTGCACCTCATGGAAGAACAAGGCTTCCCTGGTAAACTGGCAGCGCTGCTGCTGGACTTACCTGCTGAAACTTGTCAAAGCAGCCTGGAAACCAACCAGGAATCTGGGAGCATAGTGATGACACACCAGCTCAAAACAAAACAGAGACGTCTATACCTGCACGCAGCGTTACCGTGGCAACCAGTTTTTCTGTTGACACTGAGTTAACTGGGTTGGAACAATTGTCATTTACTTCAAGGGTTTGCAAACTTTTCAGCCTATGACCTCAAAAAATAACAACTCAATGGTGACTTTTATGGTGAATTCAAATTAAAGTAATATTAATCTTAAAATAGTTTAACATTTAAAAAATGGCATTTAACAATTTAATGAGTAATTTTGAAAGTTTTTTTAATCGTTAAACTGGACATTTATGAATGAATCTAATGTTGCAGCCAACAATTATTTAGCTAAGTGATAAACTTTTGATTACTTTATTAATTAGTCGATTAATAATCAGATAGAAAGAAGCGTTTGAAGGAAGATTATATACAGAATTTTAACTGTTTGCCATTTAAGGAGTTTTGGATTGAGCATAATCTTATAAAAAAGGGCTTTTCAACTTAAATGCAAAATATTTATTTATTTCTTATAATTTTAGCATCATCAGTGCTCTGAGATGGATGCCTCTTCAGTTAATGAAGAATATGCTAAATTAGTGAACAGTAAGTGATTAATCACAATTAATCCAGTTATTCCTATGCATCCTTTTGCTCTAATATAATGTATAATATTTGAGGAAAACCACCTCTAGACCCCCCAGTTGAGGTCTTGTGACCCCCCTGGAGATCCTTACTTTGGAAACACCTGATTTAGTTTACTTCCCATCAACTAATTCTTCCTTTTGTTGTAAAAAAAACAAAAAATAAACAACAGCAAACATATATGTTTTTCTGAGAATACTTCATAAGCGAAATAAAACCAAAGTCAAACTCTTCTTTTGCGTGACTGAAACACACCATGACGCTTAAATTATCCACAAACTTTGTTTTGACTTTCATTACAACAGAAATTGCGTATTATAGGACAATTGATGGCATCATTTTCAGTCCTTTTTAATGCCTGATTCACTCTGAGTTCTTCCAGTTTCATAGTTAGTCTCGTTTTACATCTAGTTTTGTTTCAGTTCTTGGATTTCTTTAGATCAAGGAATCATTTTCTGCTTTATAAGATCTTTCAACCTAATGTATATTGTCAGACAGCTACTGTGTTTCTGCGTTTAAATAAAAAGTAGAGCCATGTGAGCACCAACACGTCACAAAATCTTTAATTCCTGAATAAACTAAAACGTCATGTTTGAAGCTATTGTTTTTCTATAAGATGATGTGAATTCACCATATGACAATAATGCAGCTTGACTCCAAACACACTAACTTTTGGACGTTTTTATACCAGACATCCAGGCACATTATTTTTCTTTAGATGTGGTTTGCTAGCAGAATGTTGCTTATAATTGTTTTAACTTTATTACGGATGTTCTGTTACATTTCATAAGAAGTAGCGGGACAATTAATAGAAATAAAATGTGTTATTTTGCAAACAGAATACATATAAATTAAATTATTGGAGAGATTTTAGCCTTTTTTTACAGCTAGAATCCATTAAAAATACTTAACAGTTGAATCCTTACTTTTTTCTTTTTATCCTCTTTTGGTTGCTTATTAGTTTGTGATTATTATTTTTCTTTTTGTATGACTTTTTGTAACTTTTATTAACAATATTCTGATATTGATTAAAAGGACTGCATCCATTTGGCTGTCAGGCACCTTTCAGATCCTCGTGGCTCTTTAACCCCATTAAAACATCACAAATGAAAACATCCTCTACAGCAGGGTTTCCCAAAGTAAGGGCCAGGACCCCAAGGGGGTCGTGAGAAACCAAGTGTGGGGTCACAAAATGGTTTTACACAATCATTGTGATGTGATCCTTGAGGTACAGTGACGGTCAAAATATAAAAATATATACATTTGAATGTCCTATAAAATAGAAAAATGTACCATGAAATAAGTAGATGTGAAATGTATTCATTTATAGTAATAAAAATACTATTACATTTCTAAATGCACTTTTGATTATTTAAAAAATAAAGTTAAAATTATGAATACATTAAAAGTTATTTAAAAATATATTTAAAAAAGTAACTACTAGCCTTTCTGCGGGGTTTAAGTTAGCGAGAGCAGGGCTGAACGTCATGTGATGATTTTTGTCTTGTTCTCTTTCTTTGCAAAGAAATAAATACCGACTGAATGAATATCCATCAATCTCCTTTATTTAACTGGATACTTACTATTTTTTTCCCACAAGAAACTGTAATTTTTGGGGTCACAGGTTGAAGTATTAACTCTGTTGTAAAGCCAACAAAAGCTAGACCCGAGCACTTTTTACTTAATAAGGCAGGGTAATGGTTACAGAGATCAGCGCTGAGGCTCTTGTTAGGTAACGGGTAAACCCCCAAATACTAAATATGTTGGATTATAGACATACTAGGCACATCCCTACCAGGAGCTGTGAACAGCCCCACAAGTGAATCTCCTGGGTCAAATGTGTATTCTGTTTATCTGTCCTTGATTGTATCACCACGACGTCCTAAACATATCTACATGGCTCTGCTGACTGCTTCATCTATCAGCCTGTGAAGAATACATAGATATTTTCACTCTGACTGCTTTCCCATGGCTCTAACCAACTGTAGCTTCGTCTAACATGTTCATGTGTTAAAACGGCAGTCATGTCATTTTTATACAAAAACAAACAGAAACAAAAGAGGCCATCAGAGATTTATTTCAAAACCATTGTCAGCTTGAGTCTGAAAGAGTATTTTCTAAAGTGAAAGGTCACAAGGGTGTGCAGGTGGCGCAGTGGTTAGCGCGCATGACCCATGTACGGAGGCCTTAGTCCTCGACGCGGGCGACCCAGGTTTGAATCCGGCTTGTGGTCCTTTCCCACATGTCTCTCCCCCTC
>JAUZNJ010112964.1:3411-19909 GCA_034780135.1 Jordanella pulchra | reverse complement strand
GAAACTTTTCTTTGTAGGGTGATAAAAAGCTCTCAAAATATCCTAAGAAACATAAGGACAACATGGTTGACGCTCCTAACAGGAAGGTGGAGTTTCAGTGTGACTGAGTAAACACAGGAGTGTTTGTGCTCTGAGATTTATGCCCCTGTGACATGAGTTAAACGAGTAAATTATCACACAGCAGCAGAAAGACAGACAGAGCACCAGCAGGATCGTCTCACCAAGTTCTAATAAATGAAGTTGGATCGGAGTAAATCTTACATCACACACACTGTAAGAGCAAAGCTTCTCATGTCTATAAACCTGTGAATAATAGTCTGCTGAGTTAACAGTCTCTCTGGATGATGCCCTGGTGTCGTTTCTTAGTACCTTGTTACCTGTAAGGCCCCTATCCATGCAGCTGAAGCTCTAAACTGGTTTAGGCCTGTTTGAACACGACAGGGCCTCCATTTAGACCTGAGGCAGGGAAGTTTGGCACAAAGGAGAGGATAGAAAAGAGAATGAACGGAGTCTCTGTGTTCATTGAAGAGGATGATCCTCTCTAACCTAAGATCCGGAGACTCCTACAGCTTGGACTCTTCCGCTCCGTCGGAAACGACGTGTCTTCACTAACGATTGCTGTCTTGTGTGAGCGTCTTTGAGAAGGTCTGCAATCTATAGCAACAGAAAGGGAGACAGAGGAGAAAGGAGAAATGTCTGTCGTTTTTTGTCATTACAAAAGAAGTTTGTTACTGAACATGTAGATACCTAGATATCTACTTTTATAGAAAAGATAATGTTTTTATTCTTACACATTTAGTCTGAATAAGTTTATGAAATGAGCATCTTATAGGCTCTAAAAGCTTATAGGTGGCTCTGAAAGACAGGATACCCAGATCAGGAACCTCTACCCTGACCACCCTCTGCCTACCCTTCCTGTTTGACCTGCTGGATCCTTTCCACACCATCAGGGCTGCCATCCTCTGGGGAGGTTGTTCTGGAGGGGCCGTGTGGCAGGAAGCTGAGGGTCCTCCAAGTCTCTTCAGGGGTCAGCATCTCATCCTTCCCCACCAGGGGTGGACCGGGCCTCAGGTCCGGACAAGCTGCTCTGCATCTATTGTTAGGGGAGAGAAGAATTATGCACACGCTTCCTTTGTCTATTTTCTGCCTGACCTGGTTTATTGGATTCTGATTTATGAGAACTGAGACATGTTTTGGACATAAAGTAAGCTTGGCTGCAAACCTGACCTAAAAACCTGCAGCTTTTTGTTCCCCATTGATGGGACAATTAATGATGTAAGGTGGGCTAATAGAGACTTCTTTGCAAATGCAAATATACATTGCAAGAAAGTTTCTAGTGTGCCTAAGAGGGAGCTTTTTCCCACATTACAACTAGGTTATTTGTGCAGCTAAATAAAAATGTATTTATTGTTCACATCTGACTAAAACCCAGCATATATTTAATTACATTTATTTTGATGAGAAAATTGCCTACCATTTGGATTAATGTTTTTTTTAGCAAAATTACTGATAGCACAGTTCATAAAAAAACATTAACAACACTACAATTACTCTTCCAGAACATATGCTGAAGATGGAGCAGACAGAGACTAGGAACTTCTAGCGTTCATCTCAGCATAATCTCTTTAGATCAGAGATCTAAAACTGTCTGTTTATAACCTTTACAATATACACCAGAACAGTGTTTTAAACAAAAATCAAATTAGAAAAGCCGGCTCAGTAATATGGCTCATCTAAAAATTAAAAAAAAAGCTATTTTAGTAGTTTGTTTACTTTTCTTTCTCCATGCTTTTTACTCTATCTTCCACAAATATATGACTTTCCAATCAAGGACATGAATTGATCTCCTTTTTATAAATAGAAGAACACATATGAAAAACATTGAATCAAAATAAAACACTCATTGACTAGCAGGTGATTGTAAAAACTGCTAATCTTTCTTTATTTCAAAGGATGTTGGGTCCTCCCATGTAAACTAATGGCCTTACCTCATCAGTTGTGGGTTAGAGGAGTGGGATGGACGTAAAACAAGCATAAGTTAGTGTCTACTGAACAATTTCTCCATATTTATAGATTATTTTCCATCCGAAAGACCCTGACTAACTCATTTTCATTCACAGGTTTACTTAATTTTAATCAAAATTTTCTGCTTCTTTAAAGACTTGCTGCTGATAAACACTCTCTGGGCTTTGCAACTGAAACAGGCTGAAACATCACAGGCCATACTTTATTTTTTTTAAAACCTATTCATCATCAGATTCAACTGCAGAGATTGTTTCAACAAACCAAATTTCCTTGTAAATATGAGAAAACTGTGCAGAAATATTCTCATGATGTTTGAAGAGAAAATGTTTTCTTTTTTTCTCATTACCCCAAAACTATCATTTGTTTTCATTTAGCATCTATTATTTGTCATTAGGGCTTATTGACTCTAAGATCCCACAACTGCAGTTCTTAAGCAATGAACAACATTGTTAAAACGTTTGTTTGACCTCATTTTCTTTCTTTTCCACTTCATAAAGTCCCTGAATACTGAAACTCAATCAAGCTTTCTTTGTTTTATTCCTGTTAGTTTCTATTTTGAACCATTGCTCTGACTGCAGACATAGAGAAAACTAGGTAACTAGACACTATGCTGTCTAGTACATATCTAGAATTTAGTGTAATGAACTACTCAAATCGGCTTTTTTAAATTCAGATTTTCAATGCAGGCATCTGTTAAACTGAATTAATCAGAAGTCCTCAGCTAAGAATAAAATGGAAGCAACCTTATATAAAATAATTGTTTAGTAGTTTCTAATTAAGATTACGACAGTATAACACTGTTTTAACAGACTAATGTTTTTCCATCTATGTTTCCTAATGTTAATAAGCAGGAATATTTAGTACCAGAGATTTTTCCCCAAACTGAACTCTGCATCATTTTATTTTGTTTTAAAAAGATATAATGACTGATTGCTCAAATTTAAGCTGTTTTAGTTGATATGATAAATGAAAAAGTGTGACTTAACTGAGCTGATAAGTTCGTTATAGATGCTTTTAGATTTATGATTTACAGAGAGACTGAGTGTTACATTCGATAGAGAATTGTCTTTGCACAAGATCAGTTTTTGTGTCCTCCATACAGAAGCAGATGTTCCAGGAAAACCTTGTTTCCTCAACAAATGCCTTTGAACAACTCTGCCAGCTTAGATTAGAAACATCTAAACAGATTGCACTCGTGTTTTTTTTTTGTCATTTTTTTTTTTTTATTTACCTGAGAAGCCTATCTGTGAATTGTATATTCCCTTTTAATTTTCTACACTTAGTAATAACAGAGGAAACAGCGTGTGGGATTGTTTCTAAACTGCAGGCTCAGACAAACACTCAGCTCATGTTCAGTGAAAAGGACATAAATCACTTCAATTGATTTGCAGTTTGTGCACCTAATGCCATGAAATCTGTGTAAAATGATCACAGGGGCCTCATAAAACTCAAAAATCCATGAAAATAATCAGGCCAGATTATCTTTCATATAGGGGCTCTGTCTTTGATGTTAGCAGGTGGAGGATAAAATAAAAATTCATCTTGTAAAAAAAGGCTGCTTCATGGAATAGTAAAAGCTGCTTCTTGACAGACTGCTAAGAACATGCTCTGTGTCCTGGTGGATGTAGAACAACAATATCCAATGTATATTGTATGTTAGACCGGAGACCAACACAAATGCTTTGTAGAACCATCTTGTCCACCAGTTACAGCTTCTGTCCATCATCTCTGGCCACCACCAGTGCTTCACGGCAGGGAAGGTGTGATTTGGGTGATGGGCAGGTCTCTGTTCTGTCAACAGATCCTCCTGGTTGAGCTGTAAACCTCTGCAGCTCCTCAGAGTCACTCTAGGCCCTTTGGCTGCTCCTCTGGGCTCCAGACAGAAGAGCTGATTTATACAGTGATTCAGATGTGCTCTCAATTTGCAAATAAGGGGACTTCTAAAGGCAAATTTTCTGGATTTTATTAGGATATAACTGATAAAACGGGTACGTTTAATCCACAATTTTCATTTTTTTTATTCAACAGAGAATCAGATTTTTCTCTCCACTTTACACAAAAAAAGTTTTAATCTTTTACTTGCATCCCAAATACTAATCAACATTAAAGTTTGTAAAGTGAAGTAAAAAAATCTTTCTTTTTTTAAGTGTGTTTTTAAAACCAAAACAAAACACCTTTTCATATTCTAATTTAGCAATTGACATTAAGTCCAGCGTATATCCTCAACTAAGTATACGTTTCTAACGGTAATCTGCCAAATATTGTTTACAAGGTCATTGTTCCTTCGTGATCAATGCAGTTGAGGAGAAATGAAGAGGGTAGAACGGTGGAACAGCTGTTAAATGTCTTTATTACCTGCAAGCAAAAAATGTTTTAGCTTGTTAAAAATGAAAGCTCGCCTATGCCATATTTACTTAAACAGAGCAAGAGCCAGACCATCCATTTCAACGATTCATTTAAGGTCAACAGGAATTATCAAGAGGACAAAAAACCCGACCCACCCCTTCGAATCGCCAATTAAGGATTAATCCGATCCCTCTGTCTTCCTGCTGTTGCAGATTATATCCTGTAAAAAGCCTATTACTGTCAAATTTGTTTAGTCCTAAAATGTGCTCTAAAGTTAAACCACTACTGTATTTTTAGCTTGATTTGCTTAAGTCAAATACTGTGGATGGGGGACAGAGTAAAAACGTTTTAATATTAAGTTCTGGTTAAGCATTAAAAGCAAAAGTTAAAAAATCCCTTAGAATTAGAATAAATGTAGTTTAGCTGGCCCTGAAAGCTGAAACATACGGTTGGTCTGAAAGAGGCCAAGACTTGGAAGGCTTAGTATCATATGAAACAATTCCAGTCTAAAATAATATCATAGTGGTTTCCATAAATGAGGTTTTATGTACCTTTAACTGCAATGATGTTGGTGTTGGATTGATTGCTACCCAGAAAATGCTATAATACTAAATTGAAAATGGTGGTTGGAAGCTCTGCCTCAACAAGAAAGAAACATGTACATTATCTCTGGTTTAGAGAAACTACCTTCTAGGAGAGTAAGGCAAAAGTGTAAGAAGGAACAATATTATTTCTCTACACTGCAGCTTTTTACTATGGAGATCAGAACTATCCTAGATGAGCTGTTCTCTGCATGTTTTTCAGTCAAGAACTTGATAGATTAAATTTTCCTTGTAAATAATCTGCATTTCTTGTGGCAACAATTTAAAGACTGATAAAATACTGCTGATGTAAACCACCATCATATTCTTCAACTAGACTCGTTTTAAGCCCGTGAAAGTCTTTAGACCCACTCCTTATATCTGTTAGTTGTAGCTTCCAGTAACAAATCTTCTTGATTCATACTAAAGGCTAGAAGACATTGCTTTAGGAATGCATTTAGGTAATTAGCACTTAAGATAATCACATTGTTTGGAAGACTGGAAAATACTCCTGTGGCTGATCCAGTTTAGAAACATTTGTCCTCGCTGGATTGTTTGTGAGAGTGAGTTGTTAGAGGAGTGGGAAACAGAAGTCTAGCATGTATTTCCTGTAGACATGTGCTTTGATTTCGGCCCTTCCAAACACAATAGGAGAGGAGAAGGCGTCCTCTCAGCAATGCCCCAACAGGAAGAAACGTATTCAGCGAACAGGAGAAAATACATTCCAGTTAGACTTAACAAGCCATCTGAGGGAAAAGAGAGACACCAGAGAAATCTTTTGTATCTTAAGAGCACCTTTTTTTTTATTACAATCAAAAATCAAAAATAATGTATTTACAAAAATCTTTCATGTTGCTGTCAGGAGGAAATGAAATGACTTTTATCTTCCACACACAAAGACACACATTCATACCTTTATACTCGTATGACTTTCAAAGCAGCCACCTTTTAATTGAACCTTTCACCAACCTGAAACCATTTGTCAGCTGCCATCTGTTTGTCTGCCTGGTCTGTCTGCAGGCAGCCTGCACCCCCCCTCACTCTCTTAGAAACACACACACACAAATTTACAATTTACAACATCTTATCTATCTCCAACACCTTCCTCGCTGATTGGCACACCCTTCCTATATGCGCACGCACTCGGAGATGTGACACTACCAGGGGTCAGATACCACCGGTTGGATCACTCGTGAAGTTCTACCAATCACAAAAAGAAGATCATCACAGATGAAAGCACAGCTCCTGTTCAAAAAGTCTACACATGAACCAGATGATTTCATGAGCATTTAGTCCGGCTTTATCCTCAAACAACAGTGTCATACAATTTCCTTTTTTCAGTTTCACTGTCCTGCCACTCAGAGAGTCTTGAATTTCGGTCTGATCCCCCCCCCCCCGTATCAACAACATTCAGACCTCCTAAGTCCACACAGTCAGAGGCCGAGGGGGTGTGGGGCAGCAGGGCAAAGGTGACACCCTGAAACCGATAGCGGATGACGATGCTGCAGAGTTTTGTCTTTCAACCTGCCCTTTTTCTGCATGGCTCATCTCTTCAACGGCTCTGGTCACACTTTTGTGGCCAGAGACTGAGCTTCTGTTTTCTGTGAAGAAAGAGAGCTGTTTGGGCTGGCATGCAGGAACTTCTTCAGGTTAAGGAGGCACAGGCACTGAGATCTGAAGCGCAGGTCAAAGAAGGCATAAAGGAAGGGATTGAGGCAGCTATTGACGTATGCCAGGCAGGTAGCGTAGGGGTGAGCCAGCAGCAAAAAGCGCAGGAAGTCACAGGTGGCAGGGACCAGATCCACGTATGACAGGGCATCAGCTGTCTTCACAAGGTGAAAAGGCAGCCAGCACACAGCAAACACTACCACCAAGGTGGTGATGATCTTTAGCAGCCTCTTTTTACGCTGATCTTCTTTACGCAGGGTGTTGAAGTGGCGGGTGACAGTACAGCCGATGAAGCAGTAGAACACCATCATTGCCAGGAACGGAAGGAGAAAGCCGAGAGCCGAGGAGGAGATGCTGAGTCCGGCGATCCACAGGTTCTCTTCCTTCTTATTGGTCAGAACCAGGCTGAAGTCCATGGCACAAGACGTGCGGTTGGTTTGCTGATCATACCTGGTTGTGCGAAAGAGAAGAGTTGGGGCAGCCAGCAGAAATGACAGTACCCAGATAGCTGCAAGCGATGCTTGAATGTGACCACGGGTGCGCAGCTGGGAGCTGGACAAGGAGTGGACGATGGCCAGATACCGGTCAAAGCTCATGCACGTGAGGCAGAAGACGCTGGCATACATGTTGAGAAGCACCACGTAGCTGCTGATCTTACACAGTGCTACTCCAAAGGGCCAATGGTAGCCCATGGCTGTATAAACGGCCCACAGAGGCAGAGTGACCACGAAGGTCAGGTCAGCCAAAGCGAGGTTGCCGATGTAGACGTCAGCAGCTCGACGCTTGCCTTGAGCCCTCCACACGGTGAAGATGACAATTCCATTTCCTGAGAGGCCCAGGATGAAGATGAGCATGTAGAGCACCGGAATGACAGAGTAGGACGGCTCCCACTCTGAATAGTCACACATAGTGGAGTTCTCTGTCTCCTCATAGTCGTAGTAGTCATAAGGTGCTGTGGTCAAATCCATCTTCTTTTCTTTCACTGAATGCAAAAAAAAACAAAAATATTTGTATAAGGCAGATAGATCCACTGAAGCCGAGACACTGAGAAGTCTGTTGCAGTGTGTGAAATCTGCATGCCCTTATATACAAACCCCCATCCTGCTCACACCCTCCTATGACGACAACTCCTCCCACTGATCTTCCCTACTCAGCACTGCATACCCCTTATGTCACCAGTTATTTAAATAAATTAGTATAAAAACTTTCCAACTAGACATTTTAATACTGCTCTTTATTGTACACATAAAAATATAATTTTCACAAATACTTGCATTGTAATTTAAAGAGTAAAATAAAAGTTTCAATATCAAAAATCTTCAGTTTCATCCTCAGACATATTTCTGTCACTTGCTTTGTTGAATGAGGGCTCATCAGACATGTCTGGACAGCAGGCTGATAGCAGTAAAGCTTAGGCTGGTTTCAAGATAAAGAGACCTTTTAATATCAATAGAGGGGTATTTTGTTACTGGAGCACCCTCATTTAACAGAAGAAACGGGAATCTATTGACATTTCATTGCCTGTCCTGTTTCCCCTGTACATGTTTAAACATGCCTAAGCACAAAAAAAGGAACAAAAATATGACTTGAGTGGATCTTATTTCTAATGGATTGCATTCCAAATAAGAATAAAAAATAAATGTAACTATACAATTGAATAGAGACAGAAATGTGGTTCATAAATAGATATTTATTTTTCATTTCAACAATTTATTATCCTGTCACTGCAGTTCCCCTAGAAAAAAAGTTCAATTTTAATTTATTCATTTTGTTAGATTGATTAGAATTTAGTTTAGTAAAAAATAAAATAAATAAATAAATTCTTAATAGGAAGAATCTAATCTAGTTTTAGAATAGAAATACCCTTTATTTTCGCACTGTGAGAAAGTTCAGGTGAATTTCAGAAAATAGAAGCATGCAGATAAACATCAACGTAAATAAGTATAAAAATTAATTTAAAAAAAAATCTACTTTACCAGCAAGAAAACAGAACTGAAATATACAACAAGCATTGTTCACAATGCATAAACATCCTAAAATGTTTCTTTTTACTTTGTTGGTTTACAATCCTTGAAGCTGATTCATTTTAATTAATGTTTTTTTTATCTAAAACTGCATCTAGATGGACCAGAATAGAGCATTGCAGTGCAACTAATTCTTCTCAAATCTATAAAAAAAACAATTAAACACCATATAGTATATTAAACATTCTGTGGATGTCAATAAAAGACAGATCAAATGTTAATGCTTTACCCTCGACCCCTACAGTGAGGGGATCTAGTGACCATGAGTGGGTTAAAGGGGGTTTGCAGGCATGGTGTTAGCAGTCTTGTTCGAAGGATTTTGGCAATTGGAGAGTTTTTTGACATTGTTTAAACCGATACGAACAACTGGAAATGCAAAGAAATATGTCAGTACTGCAAATTCCACAATGTTTTACATGTGTGACTCACATTTGATCATTTCAGCTAGTGTACATTCTGGTTTATATTTTTGTTTATAATTCAATTTGAACTATTTGAAATATTCTACCACTTTTTAAAAATCGCTTTAAAAATTCTTTTTAAAAAAGAAAAAACAATGTCTTAGCTCTTTTTACATATTCTTAGACAGGTACTTAATACTGCAACCATCATAGAGTTTGACTGAATGCACCCCTTAAAGACCCTTCCAAATAATTCTAAATCAACAACTTTGGGGATTAAGATTATCCCAGCATTGTTATAACAATAGATAAACAATTTCTTTTTCCTATTTTTTTTAGTTTTGTTTTAGCTTTGACTAGTGCAACTTAAATTGTGAAATATGCTCTAGGATGAAACAAACAGCAATTTTGTTTAGGCTGTAATTTTGAATAATAAATTAAAATCAAACTCGAATTTTAAAATGGCCTGTTTCACAATTCATTATTTTTGTATGAAAATTACAATAAAATAAAAAAACTTTCTCTCAGATTTCAGATAATAAAATCTGTTTTCAAAATAAGGAGAATCGTGATTTATTATTCTCATGCTAATAACTCATTCTGCAAATAAAGGCTTTGTGTTTTAGATAGCAGGTTATTTTTATCCCCTGGAATAGTTATTGATTAGGAAGGAAGGAAAAACTCCTGTTGGACTAGGCTAATCTACTGCAAGATATTTGAGCGCCATTTTCCACACAGTTAGCATAGCTACAAAATGCAATTTAATAGAGAAAATAATTAAAACATAAAAAGATGACTTGCTTAAACACAAAAAGTAAATAAGATAACATTGATTTTTCTATGTATGGGTTGTATTAGCTTTTAGGACTCAACCCTTGAACTCTTTGGTGTGCTGTTAGCTTGAGTCAAGCTGCTAACAAGCTGTCACTTTATTTCCCTGTAAAATTGATTTCTGAAATGCCTTTCTGTCTACTGTAGCCTATGTCTGATACAAATAGTGGGTTTTACTGTTGCAGAAGTCTGATTATGGATCTGGGAATTAAGTTACAATAAACATAACTATGTTTTAGGTGTATGTTTGTAAGCCAGTAGAGTTAGCTTAGTTATCAGGCTATCTGCTGTAGCCTTTCTCTGGAAGTTAGGTGCACACTAAAAAAAAAAAAACACTTCAGAGGTGCAAGTAAAAGAAAGGCATTTTTCTGTTCTTGCAGCCCAGGGAATATTTGCTTGTGTGTTTTCCAGCATCTATTTAGTAATTGATCAGAAATGTTAGTAATTTAATGAAATAGTCTATTTAATTCCCTTTGGTTATGCACTTGACTTCTTGCTAGGTGTGAGATGTACTGGCCAGAAAAAACAAAACAAAACAGCTTTTAAATGATGTCCCGACAACTAAACTTGAAGAATGTATATGTTTCTATGTTTCTATGTTGATTGCTTAACCCATATGAATTCTGTTAGTAATTCTAATATGTTCTTTATTAAACATAAAAAAGGTTCTCTTAGGTATATAGCAGAAAAAGTATTGTGACCTGAGTAACAAGACTTTGATACCTCTATTAATAGATTTTATCTGCTATGTCAACTCCACTGCTAAAGGACTGAGCTAATAACAATATTTAACCCAAAGAATAGCTTCACAACAATAAGTGGTTAAAATACCACTCGAAATATGAAGATAGTTGGTCAGCAGGAGTTTTATAGTTCCAGTAAAGATTTTTTTCTTAAATTATTGAGAAGTTTGTTAATAGTTTTTCAAACCATATCTATACAGAAATAATACACTCATGTTGTTATACTTTTTTTTGTTTTATCTTATTTTCTTTATGAAACTAATTCAGTTATTATATTAAGGCAAGTTTCTAATCTAAATTTAGCCATGGTAGGAATAATTTTGAGATTGACTGTACATCAACATCAGCTACTTTATACATATATATATATATATATATATATATATATAAACATAAATTATTTAGTGATTTAGAATTATGTGTATCTTAATTTACTGCCTTCATAGAAAGATCTTGAACCTGTTAGAATTCTTATTAAAGCCAGAATTGTCTCAAAGACCTCAAAAACAAATTTTCTTCATTAAGGTCTGTTCTATTTGGCTTCCAGATGAAATGTGTGTTTTTTTTCTTCAGTATTTTCATGTAAAAACAATTTTGTTTTACATAAAGTAGTAAAGTGCTTTTACGAATCTTCCAAATGTAGAAAACAAAAGTCTTTCTTTCTGTCCAGTAGCCCCTTAGCAGTATTTCTGGTCCAGGTGGGTCCTCTCAGTCTTCAACATGCCACGTCTCTCAGCGGAACAGCAGCCGTGGCGCCGGGGCATCGACCTTTAGACAAAACTACTGTATCACGTAACAATCTTCTGTCAAACTCCCTCCCCCCTACCATCTTTCTCCTTTTGCTCCTCCTTAGTCATCCTCCTTCTTCCTCCAATTATGAAGATAAGCATTTAATCCTGTTGCCCCTGCTTTACCAACGTCACTTACCCTAAGACAGCTGTTGTTTTTGTTGCCAGTTATTGTGATTGGGTCTATCTGAAATCAAGCGGACATGATTATTTTTGAGTGGCTCCACCAGGACGCTGTCCTCTGTCCTGTTGATCGCTTATAAATTGTTCGTCCTGAAACACCTTCTGTTACGGGACGCTTTGGCAGAACAGGAAAAGGGCAAAGTAAAGTGAATCACAGCAGGCTTCCTATCTGTTCTCTGGTGGGACATAGGTTTGTTTTTAGCTCTGTTCATTGATGAGAAAAGGGAATAGATGACTAAATAAGACACAAAGACCTTGATGATTAATCCATCTACAAATATTTGTGCTACCAACAATTGTTGAGCTAATGTGCATAAATGCATCAAGGTTTTAGAGTTGCTGAAAGGCTTCTAATGTAAGATGAGGAACATCTTTGCTCTTTAAGAGCAACAGGTTCCAGTTGGACAAAGCTGGAGCCCTTTTGGAGAGCGTCCATCATGTCATCCAGCATACCTCAAACTCTGCTCCCACAGCATTCGGCTCTTGTTTTCTCTCCTAATTACCCACCTGTGTGTTGTCATATTAATTGCTGATGTTTTCCTCTCATGTGTGGCCTCATGTTGTGAGCCACACACCATGCACACGGATAACCCCTGACGTTTATGTTTTTATTCTTTGTTTTTTGCATTTCCCCCCTTTTTCTTTGACGGGCATCCATCAGTGGTGACTCAGCTACTGTGTTTTCCACAGAGTGAAGAGGACTGTTTTGCACAACGACAAAAATGAGTAGCGGCAGTGTGCCTTGCAGGGCTTTGATCTTTAATTGTTTATGAGGCCTTTTTACTGATGCTGGTCACACTTGCGAGGCGGGAGGTGTGTGTCCTTGTTGTTGAGGTGTTTGTGGGGGTTTGACAGTTGTTTGATGTGTGTGTTAAGCTGTCAGACCACATGTCCCATTTGGAGACAGTTGGCTCTTCTAAGCACTTTACTTGGAGCACTGGAGGACTCTGACTTTCTTGATATGATCTTCCCTAATGTAAACATTGAAGCCAACACTGACAGCTCTGATGCTATTTGCCCCCACCCCCCAGCAAACAGTAAGTTATCAGGACCAGTTTGATCAACAATTGGAGTTGGAACAAGGCTGTTACTTTAATTATTAGATGCTGTACAGCTAACACCTTCAGCAGCTCTTACTGTACATGCTCCACCATTTGGGCTTTGTTACCTAGTTCACTACTTTTCCTTCAGGTGATAAGGTGAATGAGACCAAGAGGTCAGACATAAAGGCCTCCAGGTTTAGAGAGTGCTGTTGCCTTTTACTCCTATTTTAAAAGAGACGGTACCTTATTGGAAAGCATGCGTAGCATGAAAAACAAAGAGGCAAAGGGATCCTGGTTGGAAATTATAGCAATAGAGATTGAGGAAAAACAGGGGAAAAATTGTTAGAGTCTGCAAAAGAACTGAGGCAGAGCAATAATGGAATGGCTTAAAAAAACGTACTCGTATATTAGAATGGCCCCAGTCAAAACATATAGTTAAATTCAACAAAGAAATTATGGCAATAATTTGTAGCTGTTGTTTGCAGTGGCTCAAAAACAAGAATGCCTAGAAATTTCAGTCTGTAATCAACAAAACTTGTTGAGACAACTGCAGCACACAATGACATGACCTTTCTTTCAGGATATTATTTGTAAAAACAAATTTAAATGCCATGTATGATTTTGCTGCTGGTCAATAATAAAAAACTGGACTAAGATACATTAAATATTTCTGTTATAATAGGACAAGATTTAAGAGGATTTTTTTTTTCGAAGCATAGCATGGGAAAGTCAAACCTTCTTACACATTTTCCTCTAATTAAACTTAAAACGTTAATTTACTCCTTTTTCTGCAATCCTCTTTATGACATTTTCTGCATCCTAGGTTGTCTCAGGAAGCTCCAAAGTTAGAACCATTCTGCCTACACAGGTAAATATATATGGACTGCACATTGGGGGGCCCCCCAGACAAGAAATTTATGCTCTATAGTTCTTGTCCACAAGCGGAAGTGGAAACCATAAATTGAACTTTATGGCTCAGCCAGGGAGGGTGCCACCGTGTTTGTGTTTTGCTGTAAACATTTGGCCACAACAATGAGCTCCAGCCTGTCTGTTAGCTGCTTCACGTCACTCTGTGAAGTCAGGAAAAGTAGGATCTGCATTAAAACTTGATGGCTGTCTGTTTTTAACACCAGAAGATGAGATCCAATCAGTCTGAATACATTCTTAGAGGAACCATAAACATTACTGTGGAATAGCTCATAAGCTTTGAAGCTGAATCCAAAACACAACAAGTATTTCTGTAAGGGAGAATATGTTTTTGTATTTTTTGATGTTAATCACCATTATCAGAACACAGTTCAGTTACCTCGGCTCTTCATTAGCAAAAGGTCACCAGATGTGATTTTTTCACTCCTCTGACCCCTCCACACAGCAGCAGCTTCCCTCTACAACCCGCTAACCCCCGACCCTGTTGACTGTTTGCAGCTCATTTGACCCGGCAGAGTCTGTTGATAGAAACCTTCCTGTTTCATAATTGTTGTTATCTGAGCCAAGTGAAAAATATTTACTGTGAATAAAGGGGCGGAAAGAATGAGAGAAAATAGTTTTTGTGAAAGGTAAAAATAGGTAAGAGTTTCCAACATGGTTGCCAGTAAATATCTGAATTTTACATCACGGCAGGGCGCCTTTTAAGAGACGAACAGACGCCTCGCCGTGACGGTTTAAACTGAGAGCCTCACTTATCAGATCAGGAACACAAATCACACCAGATATGCTTTGTTTGCACTCAGAGTAGGTGCCATCATTGTTTGTGTTAGCTCACTGTCTGACACAAGATAAATGATAAGTTGGTTGGTTTGTTTGTTTGAGGAGTGCCGCTTTGGGTGATAACAGAAAAAAATATAAATCATAAAAGTTTAGAGGAAGAAAACAGCACAACTTGTTTATCTACCTTTCCTTGTAATGTTTTGGTTTATGATTTACTTTATGATGATTCAACTTCACTGGACACCAATTCTTCTGTGTTATAATGACTGGCAATAGAAAATGGAAACGTAAATACACCTGTATTTGTCCAGGCTAAATGCAGGCTATGGTATTTTACTTTTATGTTATTATCCACAACCTAGGTAAAGACAAAAGGTCATTATATTTAAAAGACTTCCAAACTGAAAATAAGGTTTGATATGGAGCATACAATGCTGTGTAATTGTGTTTGTCCTTTATGGATTTCTTCTATCTTTCCCCTCTGGTCACTCCGAAATATATTTAATATAATTACAGAATTTGTAATATCAGGCAAAGAAAACCTTAATAAATCCAACTAACAATTTTAATAAAAAAAATGGCTATTCAAATGTAATCGCACCCTATGTAAAAATATATGTTTCCCTTTCATTAATTATGAATTATCGGTAAACAATATCGGTAAACCTTGACATTATTAGTCAGTCTTCCCAAATTACTCTAAGAGAGTCTCAATTAACAACAACCAAAGCACAGCATCATCTATTGGAGAGCCCCAAAGGCAAAGCAAAAACACTGCTGGCCAAAGATAAGCTAATTTGTGTGGACCATTTTTCAGAAAACTTCTTATGATCCCAAAGACCTTTGGGGAAAGTCTCCGCAGAAAGCTGACACTAAACTGGAACTTTTTTTAGTAGCTTAACTGATACATAACTCAAAGGTTTTAGAGTGGCCTAGTCAAAGTCTGCTGGTGTGTTCTGAATGCTGAAATCCTACTGTCAATAGTATAAAAGCATCTTTACCAGCTAAAGAAAACATTTGAGAGTTGTTTCAGCAAAGGGGGGCGATACTAGATAGGTTAAGGGAGCCATGTGTGCTTCAGACAGGGACAGGTAGGCTTTGAAAACGGTTTCCTTTAATAAATAAAATTACTATTTGAAGCCATTTTGTGTAATGATCTGCAGCGACTCTGAAAAAAACAATAGAAAAACAACCATAAACTCATAAAATCTTTAACAGAGCTATGATATTATTACCAGGAACTTCCCTAATTGTCCTGCATTAAGCAGAAACTGTGATTAAAGTCTCATAGTAGAGGATGGTGATATTCTGTTGTTTTTTTTTATTGCTCTGCAGCCTGTTCAAGTGCAGTTGTAGTTTTTATTTTGCTAATTTATAACTTAGCTGTAGAGCAATAAAACATATGTTTGGGAATCCAAATATGTTAAAAAATGGTTTTGTTTCCACCAGATATGTGGTGAACACAAAGCTAGATAGAGTTCAAACAGACCTCACATTAATAACCAGCGCTTGTTTGCACCTTTATTATGTTCTTAGACATTCTGTTCTAAGTCCTGATTTTTACTGAATTTTTCATGAGTAACAAACTTAATCTAGGACAAAAACAGCAAATAAAGCCTTAGAAATAAAATGTGAAGAGAAAAGACAGCTCTTATAGGAATCAAACCTCACGTTTAAGTATTCTGAAAGCACCTCTAATCATTTCCAAGGAGCTGATGGGGGGGTGGGGTTGGGTTGGGCGGGCTGTGAAGCTGATCCCCTACACATGTAACATGAACTTTCTTGTGTAGATCATTTGGTTTCTCTGAACTTCATACACTTTTTGAAACATTAGACGTCAGTATAGTTTAAAGGTTGAGAGACATTCATGTAAAAAACACGCCCACAAATCCTTCATGAGCATGTACACCGTAAAGGCCACGACTGCAGTAGGTGCAACACAATAACCTATTGTAATTTCAAACCGAAGCTCCTTCCACACATATGCTTTAGTCATTATTTTCAATTATAATAGGCTATGAGGTCAGCTGCTAGTGTGAGTTAAAAAAAAAGAAACCTACTCTCTCCTGGAAAAACATACAGTTCAAAGAGTAGAGAAAGGTAATTTAAAACAAGATGCTTTCTTTTGATGTAAAAAAAATGTGTCATTTAAAAAAAA